>JAURVB010005658.1:0-157516 GCA_033002965.1 Piper betle
CTCCTTGCATGGACATTTAGTTCATTCTAAATATCACATCAAATTCTTGTAGCTTGAAGAATATCAAATTAGCTACAAGTTGTCGCTATTGAATCTCAACAGGGATATTAAGCACACAATCGCCCGTAGCTATCGCACGACCGCTAGGAGTAGACACCAATAATTAATGTCCTAAATATTTTATCTTACATCCAATTCTAGTTGTGTGTGTGTATGAAATAAATAAGTGAATGCAACCAGATTTAAATAAGACTCGAGCAGGTACAAAGCCTAATGAAAGCATACATATCACGAATATCGTGTCCTCAAGTGCCTCTGCCACTGTGGCTGCATACATCCTCACCGGTTGTGGCTGTGCTAGGGCAGGAGATACTGATGGTGGTACTGCCTGACTTTGAGCTGGCGGTGCTTGTTGTCTACCTATCTGCTGTCTTGCCAGCCCTGCAGACATATACCCTCTCTGATTCTATCCTTTCTGCTAGTGTCTTAGTGGCTGTTGGTCTCTTCCTATCTAGCCTTGACCTTGGCCCTATTGGCCTCTCTACTGTTGCTGATGTTGGGGAGCTGAGAGGGTAAATCTCTATCGAGGCATTGGGAGTGTCAACTACTGGTTCTAGCCAGTTAGACTAGTTTTAGCTCAATGCTCTAGCTGACCATAACTATGGCCTGCATTAGTGCCTACTCTTCACTTTGCAGCTCATTGTCTTGGTTGACCGTAACTATAACATGTGTTCATGCCTGCTCTACACTCAACTCCTTGTTGACGCTTGCAATTCTGGCAGAAAGATGGTTTGTTGCCCTGAACTTGGCCATCCATAGCCCTCATAGCAACTAGTGCTTTTGTTCAATGTCTCTGTTGTGCTCCTTGCTGTGGCTGATACGGCCTTTGAGGCTACTTCCTCTGGTCAAAATCTCGGCCACATCGAGTAGCTATAACTCACTTTGCGACACCTGCACATCTCACCACATCATCGCCAAAGGTAGCAAACTTTTTATCAAGATAGGCCATCTTGATCTCATGATGGAGTCCTTTATAAAAGCGCTCTATTCACCTTCCTTCAGTGGGAACCAAATTCAGCACAAACCTTTCCAGAGCTCTAAATATGGTCTCATATTGCACCGCTGTTATGGAACACAGAAATAGGGTCTAGAATTCCCACTCCTTTCTCTTCCTAACATCTGGCAAAAGGTACTTCTTGTCGAACTCCACTCTAAACTCTTTCTAGGTGATGTCCTGAGGTTGTCGGTGGGCAAATGCTGGAATTATGCGCTGAATCCCACCATATTCTTGGTTCATCTTGGAATGCCCCTATAATGATGCATACCATGTGCTCCATTGGGCATGTCATGCTGCCAAATGCTCCTGATGACTAATGATATACACAAGAATGCCTCTTATGCACCCAACATTTTTCACAAACCTTTAATACTGCCACAGTTCCATATTCCTTTCATCCGCTGATCTGTTAGATCATTCTCCTTGCTCATACTACAAAAACGGTGGTCCTTGTACCTATTCAGGAGAGAGCTCAGCTAGATAGCCCTCTTGGTAGTCATGCATGAGAAGAGACCTAGTAGTGGAAGATTAGGCATGAGGAGAGCCAGTAGTTGCCATGGGCCCTCCGCCACTAACTCTTCCTTCATCGCTGCAACAGAGGACTACTCCAAAAATGGCTCATTTGTTTGCCCCATTTCAGGCAAGAATGGGACCAGATGTCAGTGGACCCACATTAGCAAGTATCGGGAAGACTATAGGTGGAAGTGGTGCTGATTGGTAAGAAAATCTGCAAGCAAAAACAATGAGACAAAATATACCAATTGGTACAACTCGAAGCAGATTTTGCACACATGTAACCTGTAATACATGTACCATCATAATCAACCAAGGGTTATGTGAGATCCCTCAACTTAGTCTCACATCTAATACCTACTGGGATAAGATCATGTTTATAAGTAGGAATGAACTATAGATCTGTAACTTGGTTGACCACTTTTTAAGACATGACTTAGCCCCTTATGTTGCACCTTGAGGCGGATCGTTACAAATGGTATAAGAGCAACTTAGTTCAATGTTAGATGTTGGGCTAGACTAGGGACATTGGCTAAGGCTACTAATTACGGGCCAGAGAAGGATGTGTGCTAAGGCTAGCAACGGGTCGAGTATAAGAATTTCAGGGATGAAATTTCCTAAGTTGGGCGGAATGTTAGATCCCTCAACTTAGTCTCACATCTAATACCTAATACCTACTAGGATATGATCATACTTATAAGTGGGATTGGACTATAGATCTTTAACTTGGTTAACCACTTTTGAAGAGATCACTTAGCCAATTATGTTGCACTTTGTGTCGGGTCGTTACAGGTTAGCTCTGATACCAAGGTAGTAACACTCTATGTCGGTTCACCTTTAAACGAAACCAGAAACTTAAAAAAATAATTAGGTTATTTTGTTTAGGGTTTTGTGAATCTTAGAATGAACCATAAATAATATTTAATTAAATTAATTCTAAAAAAATCATAAATTATCAATTATAACCTTTAGAGTACTGGTACAATGGTTTTAAATAGGTTTTATTTATTAAAGTTTTGGGATTGGAACCCATTCGCATCATTTCAATAGTCATTTTTTTGACTTTTCGTTATCACACAAATGATATAATTTTGAGTGATTACGTTCTTTTCTATAAAATTTAATATAGTGACTTCTTGAATTCTACACATATTTTTATATATAAATGAAAATTTTGTTAATGGTAAATAAAACATCAACTTGATAGTTTGTGAGCACATTTGGCTCACAAGGGGAACGTTTTGAGAAGGTTCATTCATATTAGAATTGTGTGTCGTAGTTGCGAATGCCTCATCAAAATTCCTGGCCCATATAATTACTTGAAATGTTACATATTCCTATTTGGGAGTCTTGGTCGGTTTGAGCTCACATCGACCACCATGCGCAGAGTACAACCAGGGTCAAAGAATTGGCTCAGTCCGACATGGAGCAACACCAACCCTTAAAATTATATATTCCTATTTGTGAGTCTTGTTCGGCTTGAGCCCACATTTGACCACCATGCGCCAAGCGCAACCGGGGTCAAAAATTAACTCAATCCGACATAGGGCATCACCTCTTAAAATTCTTAAAAGATTAAATACTTGCCCCCATGCCGAAAGGGGTGATAGGGCGCAGTGTCACAAGACGAATCATTATGTACTTGTGATACCTAGAGGGTGAGTCAATGGCAAGCATCGGTAACTACAAGCCGAGGGCCACTTAGCGTGTGTGTGCATACATCGGATTGTAGGTGGATGGGCGGCCACCCAGCTAGCATAATAAGAGCTTGATATAGGCTCATAATCATTAAAAGATTTAAATTCAAATATTGTGGAATATGTTAACTTGTTTCTTGAAAATATATGACTTAGTGTTTTTATCACTAGCGCGAAATTGCCTCCGCAGGTGTGACCATAGAAGGATGGGTAGATTCGGCACAGCTAGAGGACCCTGTTATTTGACTTTTGAATTTTCTTATTTGTTATTATACTTTTAGATTGTTTGCATGGCAGCTGGATTTCGGTTTGGTTCAGGAGGCTTAGATTAGTCCGAGCATTTGTTATATTAAATTTTATCTCATGATTTTATTTAAATTCTTGAAAATTAATAGAAAATTAATTTGTAAGACACTTAGTTTCATATAGTAACACTTGGCCCGTGGCTCGGAATGGGTGAGTTGATACAAAACCGTTTGCTAATCTACTTGATTCAATTAAGCCAACCCGGATCTAACCTCGGCGGCTTAAGATGTTGATGCAAGCATACAATGCATCGATGAGATGCTCAGGTCTAACATTGTTCTAAATTGATGTTATGATATGCAATCATGTTAAAAAACAAACAAACACGTGAGAAAGTTCGAAGAAAATAACTATTTTTAAAACAAAATGGACAAAGACTCCCCTAAAAAGGCAATAGGGCCACCCTTGCCAACAACTAACAATATATTTATATATATATATATATATGAAAATAACAGTGGAAAAACATGTCACAAACATGATGTTTTGTTTCAACATTTCCATTCTATTCATTTCTGATCTTCTGAGCCGATTCTAGACTCCATTGTTCAACTTGTTTAGATGCATTGTTTTTGTTTTGAAAGAGATCTTGCTGAGGGGACTGTCTCGGCTATCTTGGGGAAAAGTTGATGTTAGTTTTCACACAAGCAGGCAACGTTTTGCGGCACACTGTCATTCAGGTACCTTCTTTCATCTATGCCTTGTTAATCTTTAATTGAACTGATCAAATGTTTCTGCACTGCAAAGTGTGACAATAAGAAAAATGTTCAATTGTAAGGGCATTTTTTGTTAGCCTAATAACAAACTACGAGTGAAAGCTACTTATGATAAAAAATTAATGTTCATAATTTAAAAAGGTTTTTTAAAGGTTTGGAATCTCGTGGCTGCTGCACCTATATAATCCCTATCCTGAACAATGCGCAGGTGAAAGACAGTTGGGCGCATTCAGAGGGAGCTGATATCATTCAACACATGATCGATCACTTTCTTTTGTAGAGGTGGTTTGAAGCACTGTTTACAAGAATACAAGATGGTCAGAAGCTAATGACCCTATACATATGCCACGATATGAAGCACAATCGCAGGTCGTCCAACATCCCTAAAATGGTAAAGCCTTCATTTTTTTTAACAAGGCTTTGGAATTTTTATTTGTAATGCCAATGAAAATCATTTGCTACTCACATTCGGACTTCTTTCTTGTCTTCCTTCGGGAAGACTGGTAAATTGCCCATATACAAAAAACTACACACGCTACTAATTTTATGTGAGTTCTATGACCAACTGTATAATAGGTTTAATCAGATATTCATCTGATTATTGAATATTGAATTTCTACAAGTGTAAGAAGATTAGTTCTCATATCTGTTTGTTTAAAGTAGTTACAAATCAAAAATAGGTTCATATTACTTGAATATATGCATATATGGCAAATATTCATTTTATGGTATTAGACTGAACAAATACAAGTTTGACAGATTTATATATTGCCCTAATATATCATAAATATAATAGATGTACAGTCTTTTCATGAAATATTTTTCTATTTCTTTTCTTAAATAGAAAATTTCACATTTATGTACAAGTAAACAGATTAGTTTACAAGAACATTTGTGGGGGCCTCGCAAAATTTATTTACAAATCTAAGTTACTAAAAAGATGAATGTCTTCTAACACTAACTAATCCATCCCTTTAAGATAGAGAAAAAACGTAGCAACATAATATATAGGAGTATGAAAAGGGAAAACATACACGTTTACTCCACAAAAGGGAAAATATATACGTTTAATCCACAACAACCCCATTTTCTTCATTTCAAATTTAAATCTTCTCGTGCTCTCATGGCAAAGAGCTTGAAACAATAACCTGATTTTCTTCCGACATACAATCATTGGGTAACTTTGAGGCACCGACTTTGACCACCAGATCAATCCTTGCATCATAAAACAGGCAGGAATCCTGGAAGATGCGTGGCATGCAATGACAGGCATAAAATATTGACTAAAACAAAAGGCCATTACTTCCTATTATCTAAGCATCTAACCAGATGAGCATTATTGGACAAGAGATAACTGTGCCACCCTAAAATGGTTGGCTAAAACCGTGATCAAAGATAGCCAACAAAGTGAACCAGATGGTTGATTCTCTAATGTAAGGGACCAGTTCATCCCAAGGGCATAATTTTACTATCAGCCAACGGGGCAGACGTACAGTCCCAACCAATCCAACTTCCCAAACAACCCCCAACTACACAATCATCACTTTCTTCCAACAACAACCATCATAAACAACAAAAATTCCTAACAAACACCCCAAACAGTGCATCCTACTTAACACAATCAGGCCTCAGACATCCAAGGAAGGATAAGACAGCACAAGCTCTCAAGCCCCGGCGAGGGCAAGAGCTCTTAGGCGGCCACTGCGAATGTTCTTGAGAAACAAGCCTTCAATTGCATCCTCATAGGCCACAGTCACTCAAAACCAATACGAATCAAACCAGATTCAAATAATTAAGCTTATGTCTAGCTCACATTCATACAAAGTCGATTCAAAACTGAACCAAGATAAAAAAATTTAAAACTTAACCTACATACCCACCTACCTATGCCATATTGATACAAAAATCAATAATAAACAGAAATAGTTACAATGATTAAACCTCGGTTACATAAATAATCCTATCCTCCTACTTAAGGCAATTTAGACACAAAATCGATCAAAATGGATTCAATCGAATAATTATAACAATGGTCACATAAACAAAAAGAGTCTCAGACATCCAAGGAAGGTTATTGACAGCACAAGCTCTCAAGCCCCGGCAAGGGCGAAAGCTCTTAGGCGGCCACTGCGAATGTTCTTGAGAAACAGGCCTTCAATTTTATCATCACGGACCCGAGAATGCAACCATGACAACACAACAATGACTCAAAAATACAAATAAAGCAAAGATCAAAAGAAAATTAGAAAAACGAAAGATTTGTATGGAGGTGGTGGTCTCAGACATCCAAGGAAGGAAGGAAACAGCACCGGCTCTCAAACCCGGCGAAGGCGAAAGCCCTTGGGCGGCCACTGCGAATGTTTCTGAGAAACAAGCCTTACAACTCATCGTCATCGACCACCATTAACAAACTTTGGGGGTGTGCAATAGAGAAGGGAGGCGGCGAGGCTAGGGTTTGTGGAGGGGACGAGGTCGGCATGTCTGAGAGGAGGCGAGGGTTTTTATAGAGGTTTTGGGGAATTTCTAGAACCGGATTGGATGAATTGAACCAAAATTTTTAATTCGGGTTGACTCGAGTAGGTCTGTTTTTAATCATGGCTACCTGGTAGCACTAATTGCCCATTAGGGTTTTAATCATCTATTTTTATCTCTGCTTAGCCCCCCAAGGTGCCCTCGCTCTCAAAGTTACCACATCTTTACCATCGATATGGGGTGCTCCGGGTGTGGAGGGTTTAATCTTAACCGACCATTCATATAAATAATGAATGGCTAACCTCGTGTTTTACAGTTACGGACACTCTTATATTATATTTTATCATTAATTATGTTTTTAAAAATATTATTTATTCGAATTGAAAAAGGTCTCTTTCTTTCTACAAAGACAATGTGGCCATCAACCACATCTTTACTATCGACGTTGGTACTCTTGTGGAGGGTTTTAATCTTAACCATCGGTGTAATCATAAATGGTTAAGCTTGTGTTTTCACAGGGTCATGACACTCTCATATTATTTTATCATTAATTATGTTTTAAAAAAATATTATTTATTCTAGTTGAAAAAGGCCCCTTTATTGCTACGAAGACAAATTTGGCCCTCAACCACAACAATTGACAATAGGAGCATCAACCATCAACATCTTTAGCATTGATATGTGTTTTAACCTTAACCGACCATCCATGTAGTCATGAATGGTTAACCATGTGTTTTCAAGGGCCATGACATTTTCATATTATATTTTATCATTAACTATTTTTTAAAAAATATTATTTATTCTAATTGAAAAAAGCCCTTTACTGCTATTAAAGAATTGCTTGCTAAGCTACTCAAAGTTTTGAAAATCGGGACTCTACTAGCTGGTCGGACCGATATACTGGGTACAAGCCAGCTATCCAGTCTGATACGGAGAAAAGATCAGGAACCCCCGATCTCTTTCCCCATGGTTTTTGTAAAAATTGGCATACCGGCGGTTCAATACGTTGTAATGCCTAAAGATAACATCTTACTTCTAAAACATAGTTACAAACATCGGATTAGATTAAGAGGGAGTTATTGAATCAAACCGATTCATTAAAAATTTAACAAGAATCAATTTATTTAAATTAGTAAAAAACAGTGGATAATTTATGTGGGTTATTAATTATAGAGAACATATTATTGTGATATTACTATATGTATTATATTTTATGAGATTTTTTCTATTTTTTATATTTTTTTAAGATTTATTATAAGATAGTTATTATTTTTTATTCGAGTCATAGTCGAGTCAATTTTTATTTGCGATATTACCACCAACCTGTTTTTCCATCCCTATGTTTCTCTCCCTGCCAAACCCTCAAGCCCACCACAATTCACGTCGCCCCTGCCCGCCGTACGACTGCCGATCAACACCACCGATCACTGCTAACACATTGCTAAGTTATCCCCCATCTTTCCAGCCACCGCTCGGTCTCCACAACACGGAGAACGCCACAAATTCACGCACCCTCCCAATGTGATTCCGCCGCCACCATACCACCCAAGCACCACCAACCACCGTGTCGTTGTCTCTGTTCCGAAGATCCAATTGTCCCTCTACTGTTGCATGTTGCCGCTGAGACAAGCCAAAGGTCACCGCTTGGGCAACCCCTAGCTAGGGCACCACTACCTAGCTCCGATCACCGCCCTCGGTCACCCTATCACCACCCTGGTTGCTTGCCCTCGCCACCTCGCCCTATTCCGCGTCCCTCCCGAATTGGGTAGAATTGGCTTAAATCAATCGATTTACGGACCAAATTTTACTCTGATCGATTTGCATCTGTTTTTAAAGCAAAATCATTTCAATCCGATTTAAGTCTATTTATTTCATTTGAAATTGGCCGATATTTATAGCTATGTTCTAAAGCCTATCAATCTGAATCAATAATTGCAACCTTCAATCGCCATCGGTGCCCACTGGGCACTGGTGTTGTTTTGTAGGCACCATCATCCACCTGCCACCGGCGGTCGGCGCCATCATCTTGTTGTCGGTGCCATGGCCACGCCGCTGTACAATTGTCTTCCCCAAGTCGGAAGTCCCCAGCGGCGTTATCTTATTATCGTCACCTCTCAACTCACAATCGCCACCTTCCTTTGCCACTGGCGCATGCCTATTGCTGCACGATCATCTTGATCCCCTGCTGCCAACACACCCATTGTTGCACTGTCATCTCCTTCTCCTTCGTCGAGTGAAACTTTTTAGTATTTTTTTAATCTTCTTTGATGGTTTGATGTACCGATGATGAATCTTTTTTATGGTTTAATCTAACATTTTAGAATTTGCCTAAATACTTTACTGTCTAAACAGTAAAAGATGGTTTATGAATTTTGTTAATATTTTGCAATTTAAATTATAAAATAAATGATTGGATTGTGGACTTTGTTCATGGATTTTCCAGACGTTTGTAAGGAGATCTACTTGAGTCGTGGTTGTCGTTTTTTTTTTGAGTTTACTTAGATTGTATAATGAGATGCTTGGTGGCCTCAGCTGTCTCACATAATAATGTTTAGCTCGTGTACATAATTTTATCATGTTGGCATGTGCATGTGTATCATAATTTCTTATGCTAGTGAAAATAATGAATTTTGAGGTTTTCTTTTTCTACATGATGTCAAAAGTTTGATATTTATTTTATATGATATTCTAAAAGATATTACATGAGAAATAAAAAGGTACTTATAAAATATTTTTAAGGTAAGAAAAATATAATTAAATATTAAATCCGATATAACGTCCAAATCCAATTTAACTTGATTAAACCCGATTAAACTATGTATGCATACCGCTTGAAAATTTGGTATGTTGGCCAGTATGGCATTTAAAAATATGATGTTACTATATGTATGGCCAGCGAGTCATGATTATTATCGGAAAATATGTGCTAGGGATTATTATATTATCAAAAAAACTACTTTAAAATTTGGGGAAAAAACCTCTTATTGTAAAAATTAGAACTTTTAAGTCAAACACTCTAATTGTAGAAATAATTAAATGGATGTAAGAGTGCATAGAGTAAATTCTTTTTAACTTATTCTATTGATTGCCCTACTTTGAAGAAAACATTCATTCTTACGGAGAAAGGAAAAATACAAAGTATATAGTTTTTCTCTAAAATATGGGAAAATTTTATATAAGATGTCCCTTATATAGCTACACATTTAATTTGAACATTTTATAGTATGTGTCACAAAATAATATTTATATATATTAAAATTAGGTGAATAAATAAGAAATTGATAAAATTTTATTTTTAAAAAAATTATTATTACTAGTTTTTAAAATTTCAAGTTAATTGATATTTTGAAATTAATTTTTTATAATTACTTTGATAAATAAGATAAAATGGTTAGAAATATTAGATTGTGTTGAAATTTTATAATTACCCTTATTATTTATTTTTTTATTTATCTATACATTTTGTGAATAGGAGGACCCAGTAAATTACTCAAAATAAAAGGTGAAGTATATATAATCTACATAAGTGTAGTTCACGTACAGTAATTTATTTGAGAAGAAAATGATGAAGTGGCGTGAAAAGTGGCAAAAAGTAAAGGACAAAGCAAATACAAACAGTTAATTTAGAAATAGTCGTTAATGCTATTTTATTTATTTTGAGGGCCCCACATAAAATTAATTATGTCCCTCTCTATTTTTTTCTTCATTGTTTTTTTAAAATCCAACATATTATTCAATTCTAAGTGAGTATGTATAGTAAAAATAAAACAATAAGCTAGAAACACGTGGTTAACATCTTATCTCAAGTGTAATATAATAGGCTATACATTTTTTTATTAGGTGGTTACCAAAATTGAAGATGAATAAACACATCCTCACTAATATACTGAATCTAATTTTATAAGAGGTATTTGATGTAAAACTAATTTGTTTTAGAATATTTTATCTATAGAATTCTTACATTTGCCTTATAATTAACGACATCCCCCAAATCTTAGTTAAACGCAATCTAGCCTACCGTTTAATAGAATCGTAAATTGGTTTTAATATAAACTGTAATGCCCCGACTCAAGTGCAACATGATATGCCTAAAACATCCAAAATAAAACATGATAGGATTAAGTCATTCATTCGACATTTGGTTAACTAAGTTCAAAATTAATAATTACATCCCTAATAATATAATAGATCTTATCCTATAAGGTATTATATGCGGGATGAAATTAAGTAGGCCTCATTATTACCCTAAGGAATAGGCAATGATAATCATACAATTAACAAAATTTCTTTTTACTAATTTGAATGCATTAATGGTTCATACTATTCTAAACATATTAGAATCTTGTGCATAGCCATGTTTAACCACTCTTGGAAGTAAATCGCCATTCAACATAGCAACGTGATGCTTCTACCAAAGGTCAGATCAATCCCTTGAATTTCTTCGAGGATGCCTTAATGTGAAAGTTGGGACATTATTCACTAACCCCAGCGTTGAACCATTAATTTAATTGCCTAAGAATTTTGCATACCAACCAAGCACTTAAAAGGGGGTTAGTGAAACTAGTAACCTCAATTACACCTGTAAATCTAAACTAGAAATTTATATTAAAAAGTTAGTAAGATGAGTTTTTTAAATGTTAATCGTATTTACATATTTTTTATGTGATTTATAATTTAATTTAAAAAATACTACAGCCCGTTAATCAGATTGCACATTTCTTGCCCATGTAAATCTGCTTCACAAAGTTATTGGCTTAAAAAATAAAAGATAGAAAAAAACCACATTAAATTTACAGCTTAAAGTATTTAACAAACGTAATCACATTCACAGTAGATTAACAGTGAAATACTATTCATGTTGTTAATCTACCTTAACATTATAAATTAAGTTCACGGTTTCACTGACCCCTCCCAGCTTGAGATTGATTAATTGAGTTATCATCGCCATAACTTAAACTAGATTCATTGTCACAACTATAAGTTCTATCAATTGTGAACAGGGCCCAACAAGCTTCTTGGATGCGGTTGAGAACAGAGCCCAAATAGCTTCCCGGGATGCATTTTCTTCCACATTGCAGGCCCAATTTGAGCCCAGACAGTTGGAAAGGTATCCTTCTAACGAATAAGCTCTAACAATTTACATCCCTTGGTTAACCCTAATTAATACCTTTATTTTTTAAAAATTTTTTTGGTAAGGAACCATATACTTAAAATTGTAGAAATGTTTCATATCCAGACAGAACATGAAGAAAGAATACAACAAGAATAATGTTTTATGATCTTAAAATTCCAATAGGCATGTCATCGATGGATAATGCATACATGCTAGGGTTTTTTGAGCAAAACACAGATAATCTATAAAATTATAATCCTGCAATAGGTTAAAGAGAATATATAAGTCACAAAAACACACAAGACCAAATAAAAGCAAATAAAAGACCAGTACTGTCAAATGCACTTAAAAGGAAGCAAAGTAAAGTTGGTTTTAAAAGATATAAAAACAAGTTTAAATATGAACCAAAAATGATTTTTTTGCTGGTTATGTTTGATGCTAGCATAGGACTTTGCTCCAAATTCGCTTATGCCGTTACGCAATAGCAACTGCACATACATGCATCATAATATTTGCATCTCTTATGCACACTAGGCAGCTGGAGTGGGGATAAGCATCGTTCGAATTAAATTAAAACGATGGTGACAAGAATAATTTTCATTTTATATCATTGAAAAAAGTTTCATTTAATAAATTCATATGACACAGTTATTGTCTCTTGGAACCATACAAATACGTACTGCCTGTGGCATATTCTAGTACCCGCTTGTATTAAAATAAATGTCATGCATAACTACTTCATAATACATGCAATTGTCCTTCCCCAGGCATCGTTTTCCTATCAACCACTTGATAAATATATATTATCAACGCATCTATATATATTGCCAGCCACACTAACTTTCAGCATGGGAATATTCGCCACATTCATTCATAATTAACACATGCAACAATGCTTGGTTCATAATTGAATAAACAAATATGATATAAGCTTACCATTATGCCAAATTTTGTTACTTTCTCCAAAATACACACAAAACTCCGTATAATTCTACTACGGTATGTACATGACAGAACCAGTTACACCCAAGTGGTGGTCAGGAGGCCACGAGCTGGCCCCAAACTAACGGCGGGCACGGAGATAACGGCGATAGAGGTGGGACGCCGAATATCCCTCCTTGTTCCAACCCTGCCCATAACGACGGCGTTAACGGCGAAGCTAACGGCACGCCCTCCACCGCCTCCATCTTCACCTTCTTCTCCTGCTCCTTCTCCTTCTCCTTCTCCGCCGTGGCCGGCGAGTCCCTATCTCGTCGCCGCTTCCGGCCGTTGTTCGGGATAGGATGGGACTTGCCGGCGTCGAGGGGAAGTTGAGGATGGCCTTGCTGCCGCGCATTTCGAAGGCGGCGCGGTCGTAGGCCCTCGCCGCCTCCTCCGCAGTGTCGTACGTGCCGAGCCACACCCTGGATCCTTTCCTCCCGGGGTCCCGAATCTCCGCAGCAAACTTGCCCCACGGCCGCTGCCTCACTCCCCGATAGTGCACCCTCTCCGCCACCACCTTCGCCGGTAACTGCATCGAACTCCCAGCAGGAGGTACCGCGATCTTAAGCGACGGGCGCTGGCGATTAAGAGATTTCGAATAAGAAACCGGGTCAGTAACATCAAACAGCTCCGAACTCGAGATTGCGGCCTCAATCTTTATACTACCACTGTCTGAGCTGGTGGTCATGTGCGAGCTGTCGGAGGATGGAGCGGGATGAGCCTCGATGGATTCGAGCTTTGGGGCGAGCTCGTCGAGGAAGGCCTCTATAGAGGCGAAATCGCCCAGTAAGTGCTCACTGATGAGCTCGAGGGTAGACGATTCGTCTGCGGTGGCCATGGCCAACTAAGCTAACGATAAAATTTGATGAAAACCAAGGAGAAAGAAAGAAGGTAGAAGAGGAGGGAGTCTGCAATATTGGCGTTGGGATTGTGTGATAGGAAGAGCGTATATAAGAGGTCGGAAAGCTGGTATAGGAGACTTCGAGCGAGGTTCGATGGTGGGAGGAAGAAGGAGGGCCACTTTTGTCTCTATGATTCGATTAAGATATACCAATCCTGTCGTTTTCTCCATTGTTATGTGTCAGGTTTTTCGTGCATATAGATTGAATCCTGGGGAGAAGGGTCCTCTTGCACACAGGCCTCACTTTCACTTGCGCATGACGCATGGGTAGAGAGGGGACAGTCAACCAAGTTCCATTATTTACCACCTTCTCAGCTGCTTCCTCAGGTTAATTCTATAAGAGAGAAAAACCATTAGCACGAGGAGAAGATGAAGTTGCATTTGATCTTCCTAAAATATATTTGTTTGTATGATTCTTTACAACAAAATATCAACATGATGAGTTGCTATTGTTAACATTTTGTAGATTATAGATTATGACGATAATGGACGATAATTTTGTCCCGTTTGGAAAAATAATAGTGATTTCAATGGATGACTATATCTTGTATGAGCCTATATATATATATAAATAATTTATCTGCACTAATTAATGCCAATCAATCTCTAGTTTTATAGTAGGCACTAGGTTTTGTTAGTCTATTAATAACCTAACTAATGTGCGTATAGATGGTAAAAATGGTATTCATCTCCAAACAAGAGTATTTTTTTCTTTTGAAATTTTTTAGCCTAAATGGTCTAGTTATATCAAACAACTAAACCGTGTAATTAATTATGGGTCGGTTTAGTTAACATCAAAATAGT
Organism: Piper betle; assembly: GCA_033002965.1. Classification (NCBI taxonomy): domain Eukaryota; kingdom Viridiplantae; phylum Streptophyta; class Magnoliopsida; order Piperales; family Piperaceae; genus Piper; species Piper betle. Next base: position 14,561 of record JAURVB010005658.1, read on the forward strand.
GTAATTAATGCATCAAAATTTGAAAATCCGGAACTTACTAAAAAAGAGATATGTTTGATGTGTTTTATATATAAAATCATATTAAATAAGTTATTTTATGTCTAAATTAAGCATAATTATATACTAATTAGCGGTAATCTACGGGGGCCGACGGGAAATTTTCTCTATGGTTATAAAGTGCTATATATTTACAATTATGAGTAACAATAAAGAATTAGTGGTGGTTAATTTTGTGTTCATTGTATACGTCGATTGATTTGATGTGGCCTTTACAAAATCCAACCAAAGGTGGCCCCGTGGGAGCCCAATCTGTTCAAGAATAGTGAAGGTTCAATCAATATGGCCATGGCCGGACATCAAGTTGCAGAGCAGATCAAAACTGCCATAAGCTGTCTGAAGTCTAAGTCGACCCACTTGAGGCTTCAGAGGCTGCTCCGTGTACCTGATTACTTCTGTTATTATGTACGTTTCCATTGATAGACAATGAGAGTTTTGGATCAATCAAAGCTTGCAGCAACCTCGCCACATTCAAAGTATGGATGCCCTACCCCTCCCTCATTCTTTGAACTCTAATCCCTCACTCTTTGAATTCTAAGTTTTTGAGTTTTTTTCACTCTTGAAAAAATAAGGTTTTTTGTTAATTGTGATATATAATTTACTTTTTTTAGACCCCTTGGACCATGGCGTAAAAATTTAGAATTTAGACTCAATTTAGTTGGCTATAGAATGTAACAGACTTGGCCGTTCCGAAATAATTTATAATAATTTTTTAATTTATAATAAGGATAAATGTATACCAAATTATAAGATATTATTCTCTTTATATTTAAAATTGATAAATATATGAATTATATTACTTTAAATTATTTATTTAACTAAAATAAAAATAAAAAAATAAAAATTTTCAAACTAGAGTTGTTTATAAAGTTTAACTCGTAAAACGACTAGAAGTTTTTTAAATAAAAAAAATCTTAAAAGTACTACGCTTGAGGTGGCGACGATGGTTCAAATCATAGAAGTCGGAACCGACCTCCCACAAAATGTAGATATTAATTAAGATACCTGTACTAATTAGACGCCAGAAGATAAACTTATAATTAATTGTGATAAGATCGATGGGATTGACTAGCAAATAAATGTTTTGAGTATTAATTCAAACAATTTGCATCAATCAAGTTATTAAACAAAGAAAATGACGAATGAATTGTTGCATATCTATTTCATGCATGTTTATTATAGTTAGTACATGCGCATTTTATATATCTCCCAAACAATGCTACGTTTAGGTATTTGCATGTCTAATTGTATAATCAAATTGTATTATGAAATTAGAGGCAATTTAACATAATAATAATACGGAAGAGAAATATTTAAAATACAATAAAATAGAATTAACGATATTGGACAGCATAAACTATTCCTAATTCAAGTTCTAGTTAAATCATGCATTTCTTTTTGTCATGAGAGAATTAAAGTCATCTACTTCTAACCAATATTTGGCCAAAGTAATTTAATAAGATATGTACTCTAAATTTAATAGTATTGATTTTAATAAACATGATAAACCTCAAATGCGGTGGAAGTGTACAATGCATAGACTCAAACAATATATTTTAAATTAGCTATAAATGACAAATGTAAGATCTTTAACTTAACTCAACATCTAATACTTATTGAGGTAAGATCTTATTTACAAATATAAATGAACTATAGATCTTTAATTTAGTTAACCACTTTTAAAAAGATAACTTGACCCATTACGTTCTACTTTGAGCCGAGTTGTTACAAATGGTACCAAAGCTTACCCGTTCTGTATTAGATGGTAGAGTTGGGCTAGAGACGTTGGTTACGCTGCTGGTCACGAACCAAAGAAGGTTGTGGGCTGAGGCTAGTAATGGGCTAAGTGTAAAAATTTTATGTACAAAATTTTCTAAGGTGGGTGATTTATGAAATATATCAATTTAGTCTCGCATCTAATATTTACTAGGGTAATATCATGCTTATAAGTGTGAATGAAACTATAAATATTTAACTTGGGTAACTACTTTTGAAGAGGTGGTTTGGCTCGTTATGTTCACGTTGGGCCGAGTTGTTATAATAAATCAACATCAACAAATTAAATGTGCTTGATTTTTATGAGCAATATAGTTATAGTTACAAATTAATTAACCAAAAACTTATAAAATCTTGCATATCCGATTGAATGTTTTTTTCACACAATAAACGAGTACCACATGCAACAAAGTACGAGTCATCAAATTGAACTCGACCTTTTCAATGATGCCAAACAGCTACCAAGTATACAAAATTATAAATATTATTACAGGAATTAATTTAAACTAGGGCTTAGGTGAAAATCGAAAAATAAACCAAATTATCAATTCAGTTACGAATTAATTTGGTTAAGTTTTTGGTAAGATTATGGTCACACGTAAATGTATATTTATATTTCAGTTCGGAAACAAACTAAGTCAAATTAACCAACATAATTGAACTTTTTTAAAAAATTATAAAATTATATCTATAATTTATATTAATTATCATGGGGTTATAATATTTGTATGATGATTTTTTAAATTTTCTAATATGATATATACATTTAGAATTATTTTAAATGATTATATTCAGTAAAATAATGATATAATTTTGATTAATTAATTAATTAAACAAATATTTTTATATAACTTATGATCTAATTCGATTATTTGGTTACTGAATCAAAATAACCAAAAATTTTGGTTCATGTTGGTTCAGTTTTAAGAGTAATTTGGTTTGGTTTAGGTTACAAAATCCAATTGCCAATGTAAATCGGTTAATTCGGTATCAAGCCGAACCAACCCCATAGTTTAAACTCTTTATCTCATGTTATTTAAGTAGCTACACACCAATCTCACGCCTTGTGAGATTTCATTCCCCAGTGTCCATTTGCTAGGTTCTTCTCCTTGATTATCGCTCCTCTAGGTAACAAAATGATTAGTCATATAAATAGACTTATAAAATTGACAGTCCCATCTTATACAATACTAATAACCCAACCTGATTTATGCAATTTAGAAGAACGTTTTTCACTTAAAGTAAGGCAAAGTCAAACCAAAACCAACTCAGCAAATGACAAAATCAAACCAAACCTGATAGAAAAGGCTGATTTGTTATCCATTTACTACGTATTATAAATGACATAAAAATTTTAAATTAGTTAACTAGATACCATTTAATATATTTTATATATAAGGTAATATTAACTCAGTTATTTTTTATCCAAATTAAGTATAATTTTATTTAAGTTAGAGCATAAAACATGCATGACTACTTTTGAGTAGGTCACCTATGTGCACTTCTATGTACAATTAATTGTTCCTCTTTTTTATCTTTAAGAGACAAAAAAAGTGGGAAATTTTTGTATATATACTGAGAGCACATGGATGACCCACACGATGTTAATCATAGTTAATTTAGTAGAAAAAATAATGAGTATGTACTAGTTTTTTAAAAAAAATTATATATATACTACTTTTTAGTAAGGTTGAATATTTAAAATTTTCATGACATTTATGTTTATTTCATGCTAATCAAACAAACCCTAAAATGTTACAGGCCCTGTTCTATACCATAAATTATAAATTTGTATCACAAAATAATCTAGTTTTTATTTGGAACACAATGTTGATCATCAGGATCACTCTTAAGTCATCTACTTTTAACTCGTTTACATTTGGCTAATGTTAACGTCATTCAATTATCTAGTGAAAAAAAATCGAATTTTGGCAAACAGCTCTTGAAGTGGAAACGTTCCTAGAATTGTCTTCTTTTAATATGAATCTTCTTCTTCTTCTAATATGAATACACAAACAATAAACATACTTATGTGTTATCTCTTGTTTGTCTTCATCGTCGATCCTGCGTGTCATGCTCACGTCGCCAATTACGGCTACGGTTGTAATCCTGCCATTCACTGCACCTACTTGTCTTTCATGGCCTCCCCAGTCAATTAACTGGTCTCGATTTGGATTTAATGGCGGCCATCTGGGTTGATCAGTCTCCCTTTTAGGTTTTCTGAGTTCAGATTTAGGTCAGGTCAGAGAGAGAAATGGATTCAATTTAGACGGTGGCATACATAAAAATGTATTACTCTATGTGGGGATGCCAAGTGTGCAAGAAAAGGAGATTGCTTCATCAAACGTTAATGCTGTTCATTCCTTTGGTGAGATTTCCAACTCTAGTGCTAAGAATATCTTGCCAACATATGAAAGGTACTTTTCTATGGTTGTTGTAAGTTGAAGTATTATCTTACAGAAAAATGGTGTTTAGCCCTACCTTTGCTTTGGGCTGTAATACTTTTCTATGGTTGTTGTAAGTTGAAGTATTATCTTACAGAAAAATGGTGTTTAGCCTTACCTTCGCTTTGGGCTGTAAATGTCTTGGCACTTGGCTTATCCAACAAAGTTATAAGTTTGTACAGGAATGAATGGAGTTCAAGGTTTTACCGGTGTTAGTTGCAGACTTTGTGACAAGAAAAATAGAAGTCATATATAGGAGGATCCAAACTCACTTATATATCATTCATTATTATGGCTTAGAACGTCGGCAACCTAATGACGTTGTCTTCCTAAAGGAGGGGATCATATTCGAACTGTGGCGGAGACGAGCATTCATACACATCACCCAAAACACCCGGGCAATGGGGTATAATAATCAATGAAGATATTAAAAAACTAAAAATGTTAGGCTATTATATTTATAAAAAATATTTTTTAGCGTATAGATATAACCTTCAATTTAAAGAATCACAATCAAAGGAATGCACCTTTTTGTAATAAGGCACATCCCACAAAAAGATCATTTTTAAAGAGATTATACCGTGTCCAAAGAGATACATCCTTTAGGTGCCCTCCTTTTTAAAAAGTTGCACCTACTTAGAAATAAGGAGAGAAAAAAGTGTCTTTAAAGCAAATTTGGAAAAAAAATTCTTCCAACGTTATAGTCAGGTCTTAGATATATAGCATCTAAGAAATTATAAGGTTGAAAATAATTAAACCACAAGACAATAAATAAAAGAAAAATGATAAGACAAAATTTAAAAAGTTGAATATGATAATGTCTATTAGACTCTTCGAAATCATAATTTTAAAAAAGTACACTCTTTGGCACGCTTCCCAAGTCAAATGCTATGAACGACGACCATTTATAGCTTTTATGATTGACTTTCCTGAATCTCCCCTTGTGAAGTAAAAAATGTTTTGATGACATATTATTTTATTTTTGGTTTAGTTAAGCCAATAATTTAAATTAATAAAATCATATACTTATCAATTTAATGTTACTATATATCTCAATAGCAAAAACTTTAAAATGTATAATAAACCAATTAAATATATAATATGGTTATTATAACAATATTAAACCTTGATCAACCAAAATTTTACAGGGATGATTTGAACAATATTTATTTATATTGCTAAGATCGGTCTCCACTGATCGAAGTATGCATACATCATATATACGCTTGGGTACGCTAGTAATTAGAAGCATCACGATTCATTAATGTGACGAGGTAGTTAGGGAGAAGAAGGTGTTTAACATAGTTTTGCTTAAATTAAGCACATCTTTTTTCTTTAATTTAAGTTAAAATCATAGTTTTAAAACTCTAAACTCGGACTCGAGTTGACATATTATGTAGTAAGGTCAACTCTAAGCCGACTCTGAGTTATTTATATTACAATTTTAATTATATAAATAAAAAGTTACATGAAATTAGTATATATTATTTTTTTGATACTTAAAATTAATAAATACATGATTTCATTATATTGATTTAGCTAATCTAAATAAAAAATAATATCTATTGATAATTTTTATAGCACGAGTTGGAGCGTTAATTACTAAATAGATCAGTATGGACTTAGAGTTTGTAGTAGTAAACCATAAAGTTGAGTCAGACTTAAGAATTTTTAGAGTAAAAAAGAAATTTTAAAACTATGGTTCAACCTTGTTAGTTTTGAGCTTAATCAAGTTAAAGTTAAAACTCAATAGCTTATTTTTTATTTTTATTTAAAAAATCTTGTATAATTTTTTAAAATAATTTTATTTAAATAAAATAAAAATACATTTAGTTTCATAATATTTTGGATATCAAATAAAACAGCTTAGGTGTGATGAACACCATTAAAGCGTAATTTGCAATACTCTTATTTATTATCATTAGAAAGTATCCATTATTTACACATGAAATGTTAATTTTTAAATAAATCGAGTCAATCAGATGAAAGCCTAATCTAGTATATAATTTGGTGAGTTTGAGCTCTTATGGCATAACATCAAACTAAATCTAGCTAATTTCAGCTACAATATATAAACACCCTAGTAAAAAAAGAAAACACCCAATAAAAGAAAACTATGTATAGCTCATTAATAAAAAAAAAGATGTCGTATTATGTATGGCTTATATTAAAAATATATTCTAATTTTATAAATAATTATTATTAAATAATGAAATAAAATATAATAATATAATATTTTAGAGATAAACTCCTCGGAGAAAATTTTTAATTAAGTAAGGAGATAAATTATAATAATTTAATTTTTTATTATATTTTAATTAATTAAATCTCTTTATTTTTTATTAGAAATTAAATATTTTTTATTAATGAGGGTAGAGGATAAGATATCACGGGGTTCTAGTTAAAAAGTCTTGTCATTTACTGACCTGGTCTATTCCTGTGGTCTTCTTCCATCTTCACTTTCAAATATAATGACAAAAAGTTAATATCACCAATAATTTATGATATACCAAGTAAAAATAAGACCAATGTCTGTAAACTTATATATAAATTAATCACTAGTCTCACCAAATTTCTTCTTCAATTACAGCATTTCTCCTCTGCAGCTAGTCTTGGTGTAATCTTACACAATATAAAGGCCATTAACTTATGCTTATCAACATAAGCAACAACAGGTACCTTTCCCAAGTGTCAATAAGCTGCATGATTGCTTGTGACCAATTGTTCAAAAAGCATCCATGAATTTGTATTCTAACTTTTTGTCAAACTTTTTTTATTATCTGATTGCTCTACCTGCATTGTATGAGGTTACATCATCATGATTGAACAAACAAGAGAAGACCAAGGACATATCTATCTTAAGATCAGCCATTCAACAATTAATTCCATGACATGATCAAACAGGTTTTTTTTCCACAGTTGTTATATGTTTTCAATCATAAACAATTGACATATTATGTTGTAGCACTTTACCATGACCAGTCAAGTCATGGGTAATGTAGAAATATTCTTTATATAATCACAAGAGCCTAATTTTTTCTTAAATCTTAGGCCACTCAGGTTGAACTTTGAATCAGCTTGCTTTTGTAATGAGAAACAACTATGCTTTTTTTATTGTATATAATAAACAAGAAATCCAAAAGAGTAGGGGATGATCTTTACCTACCAAAAAGTTCATATGTAGAGGAAGCAAATCTTATCAACTCCTAACAAGGACAAAAACCATATCAAATGCCACACACACCCACAAGAAAACTTAGACTTGATCAAGTGATATTCAAGAAAGCATTAAGTGATGATACCCATAAAAGCAAATTCTACCCACAATTTTCTTACAAATCATGATTAATATATGGTTAATATAGTTGACCAGTTTGAGCAAAAAGTTGGGGGTTATTTGATCAGTCACTTGTCCACTCTCCAAAGGTACTAATTTGAATAAAAAATTATGGAAACATCTACAAGACTAGCTAATTGTACCATTGGTTCTCACCAGTATGATCTTCTAAGAGTGTGATTATGTGCACTTCACTTAGAAAATTAAATACATTCATTTTTTATTTGTTGGAAGAAAATTAAGGTGATGGTGTTTCCTCCTTACATGTATGAGTCCAAAAGTTCATTTCTATGTTTGCTCCTAAAATTTGGATTTATTGTAGCAAATGCTACGTCAAATCTCCCCTAGCAATTCTGATCGGTATAAATCACCTTAATTAAAAGAGCTTAACTGTGATGAATTGAACTAATAAGGAGCTTGGTACAATAGGTTTGTTGTCGTTCTTGCGGCAACAAATCCACTCTCTTGTTCTTGACGTAAGATCAATTAATTATTTGTTCCTTGGCTTAAGATCACCATTATTGTTTGCTTAAAATTAATTAAATTGTGATTAAAAAACCCTTAATTAATATTACGTTTTCCGTCAACTAATGCAAGTGAAAATAGTTGTAAACAAAACCCACAATTAAATTACACGTACATAATAAGAAAACCAAGCCGACTGAGGGCAATTATTAATGAAAACCACTCTTGCGCTGGTTCGAGCATGTGTAAAAACATCCATTACGTAATTATTAAGACGCTCATATACAATTTGTAATGGTCTTAAAGAGAATAAAAGATTGCCTAAAAAAGACCATGTATGAAAGATTATACAAAAACAAGATTATAAATTTATGCACATATGTTTTGCAAATGGATGAAATTGTGAGAAGCCTTTGACATTTTTATTGACAATGGGGTTATATTTTCCGAGTCAATAAAATACAACTTCAAGTAATTTACCTTGCAATTAAAATGTATATTCATCAATCATCGACCACATGTACATAGTTATGTCACTCCCATTTTACTCTATAAGCTCTCGGGTCAAGTACTCTACTTTGTAGTTTAGTAAGTTAAATTCTACGGTTGGCTCCATAGGTATCGATTTTACGATTGATTTCATAATTAAATTCATATGATTTTATGCACCGAAGTTATTAAAACATATTAATTTTCTTTTATTTTAACTAAATTAATATTTTAAAGTAATATAAATCATGTATTTATCAATTTTAAGTGTAAAAAATAGCATTACATACTAATTTTATATAATTTTCATTTATTAAATTGAAAAACTAACATAATTTACTCTTAATTGGCTTAAAGTCAACTTGAATCGACTTCACTCTATGACATACATGTTGATTGAGTTTGAGTTCTAAATTTTTGTACTACGTGTGTGTCTTTGTCACCATGATTAATATTGCTTTGAAATTCTCCATTTAAATCTTAGTTAGGAATATGAATATAAATAGTATCAGTAAATGATATGACATTTTTCTTATTAAATTTTAATTAGCCATCTTTTAGAAGCCAATGTTATTTCTTTTTCATTTAAACAAGGGGTATAAGCATATGGTCTATTAATTTGGGATCATGCATGCTCCGACCAAATGACAGCTTTTGTCGTAAATAATTAGCTTAATTTTCAAGGACTGCATTTCTATGAATAGCTAGACATGATTAATATTTGATTACATCTACACACAATATATATGAGACCCATTTTCTTGCACATGGGGCAGGAAAAGTTTCTTGGCCCAAACTTTTATTTGGGCCGTTTGATTACAAGAACGGCACAGATCTATTGGTATTTTTAAAAAAATAAATCTATTAGTATTTTTTAAAATAATTAAATTTTGATCTGGGTTGTCCAATTAAAAGGATAAGTCCAGATCCAATGGGAGGAGGTGGTCGCCGTCGCCACCGCCAATCACTACTGCCCCCCAATCCCCACCCACTCGTCACCACCCCCGCCGCCGATCACCATCACCCCCGCCCGCACCTCATGGCACCCGCCAGTTCGCCCGCCAGTAGCCGCCCAGTAATCCGCTCCCCACCCTTTGCCGCCACCCCCCCCCCCCCTCCCCTCCCACCCCCCCACCCCCTCCCCTCCCACCCCCACCCCACCTCCCCTCCCACCCCCACCCCCTCCCCTCCCACCCCACCACACCCCCCCCCCCTCCAAGCTCCTCCCAGTCCGCCCGCCCACCCATGCCCAGTCGTTAGCTCCCGCTAACACCCTCGGTGCCACCCACACCCCCCCCACCCCTCGCCCCCTGCAGCCCCCCTTCCACCGTTGTTGACTCCGACCGACCTCCCCCGCCACCCGCCACCCCCCCCTCGCAACAGGGATATATATTAGTCTTGCTAGCATGCGCTGCAAGTTTTTTGTAGCACTACTGGATTTTGATCCAGCGGCCCACAATTCTCCCCTCGCGGAGGCCCGTTTGCCTACTCTGCTCGCCCGCCCGTCCGCTCGCCCACGAGAGACCAACCCCCCCTCCCACACCCCGCCGCTGCCCAAACCCCCTTGCCATGACCACCACCACGGCGGGGTGGTGGTGGTCGTGGTAGTAGGTGTGGGTAGCAGCAAGGTGTAGGCGTGGGGGGGGGGGGTCGGTTGCTTGCAGGAGGGTGAGCGGATGGGCAGATGGGTGGGCGGGCAGGTCTCAGCGAGGGGGGAATTGTGGGCCACTAGATCGAAATCCAGCGATCCATAATAGCTACGTTGCATGCGCTGCAAAAACTTGCAATGCATGCTATCATTTTTCATATATATATATATATATGGGGCAGCAGCTACAGTGCGCTGCCTTATTTTGGCAGCATATTGGGGCCACGGTCTGTACGAATCGGAATCGGAATCGGTTTTCCAGGGAGTCGGAATCGGAATCGGTCTGAATCAGCCAAGAATCGGTTCAGTTGAATCGGTCCAAATTAATTTAATCGGTCATATATAATAATTTGACAATTTATAATATAAATATATTAAAATTGGGTATTGATGTTATTTTGATATTATTCTGTGTATTATAGTTTCTGATATTTTTAAATATTTTTAAGATTTTTTTAAAATTATTTAGAATTAATTATTATTTTTGACTCGAGTTAGACTCGAGTCAACTTTAATTACGAGAATGCCACTTTTACCCCGTCGCCGCCGACCGGCGGTCGGCGGCGAGTCTCGCGGCGGCGATGTCAGAGGATGTCAGCAGCCCGGTCGGACGAACAGTCGGCGGCCCGTAGCCTGCGGCAAGGCGGCCCGGAGCAGCTGCGAGTCGGGGGCGAGTCGGCGGCGATTCGTGCGTCACAGCCCGATTCGGTCCGGCCATACGTCGGCGGCGACGTTGCGAGGTCGGCGGCGAGGTCGGTAGCCCGGTCGACGGCGAGCCCGGAGTCGGGGAGCACGGCGGAGGGCGGAAACGGGGCGGGCGACGGCGTGGGGGGAGCGGGTTTGATTTTAGGTTTTTAAAATCCAAATTACCATTTTACCCATGCTTAAATAATTTAATAAAAATCATACCTAGGGTATTTTAGTAATTTCATAAAAACCGATTCCGATTTAAATCGGCCGATTCCGATTCCGAGCGGTCGTCGGCCCCGAAATCAGATCGGCACGATGCCAATCCGATTTAAATCGGCCGATTCCGCACGGAATCGGCCAATTCGTGCATCATGGATTGGCGCTCGCCTCGCGTGGGCCGTCGGATCTTGATCCGACGGCCCACAATCAAACCACCCACCCACCCCCTCTGGACCCGTTTATCGGCCCGCCAGACTCGCCCCGCGACCGCCTCGCCGCACCGCGCAGCGCCCTTCGCCGCATCGCCCTCCCCGCCAGTAGCCGCTGCCTTTGCCCCGCCTCGCCTCTGCCGCGGCCTCACCCCTGCCGGCGGCCCCGCCCTCCACCCCCTCCGCCCGCTCGGCCATCACCCGCCAACCCCGCCCCCCCCCCCGGCCCGCAGCCCGACCCCGCCCACCGCCTACGACCGACCCTCCCCGCCGCGGCTCTCGGCAAGCGCCGCCCGCGGCCCTGCTCCCCAGCCCCCCACCTCGACCCGACCAACCTACAGCCCTGCCGCGGTCCGCCCCAAGCTGGCCGGAGGGGTGGGCGGCTTGGGGGGCCACGGCGGGGGGGCGGGCAAGGGGGGTCGCCGTGGCTTGGGGCAGGCGGGCGTCGGGCGGGCTGGGTCGGGCAGGCGACGGAGTTCGGGGTGGGCGGCAGGTCGAACGGGTTAAGCGGGTCGGGCGGGTGGAGGTCTGGTTTAAGGCCCGTGGGCCGTTGGATTTTCATCCAACGGCCCATGGGCCGTGTGCTGCTAAAAAATCTGCAACACACTATAGCATTTTATATATATATATATATAGGTAACAAACGGTTAACCAGGGGTTAAGACTAATATTAAACATATGTAGCCGCCATTAAACATACTTAGACAATCTTAACACTTTGCTTTTATGATTCCTCGGCTCTATTCTTCTTTAAAAAAATACAATATTTTTTCTAAATAATTAGAATAAAATGTTCTCATGTTTAACCCCTAAATAATTTACTCACTACCCACTCTTTATGTTATAGTAATAGGCTGTTTTATTTTATAATATTAACTACTTAATCAATCACATCAAAATAAATATAGAGATGAAACACTCTTTTCATTATCAACAGTCCAAGTTGTTGAAATCTGGCGGCCAAATTTTTTGACTTCCTCATTTGAAGAAAAATAAATTTATTAAATTTATTTTATTTAATATTCCTCTTATTTCCACGAAGCTTCCCACCTGGAAAATAAAATCAAATAACATCAGATTGAGATTTTTGTCCTGTTAACAAGAAACTGTTATATGCGGCGTTCGGACCGCACGCGTGGAACGATTGCTGGGGGCTTACTTATTGCCAAGATTCTAAAGTCAAGCTTGACAAAAACTGGTCAAATTCAACTGATCGTCCGTTAGTAGTGACATGGCAATGCAATAGCCGTTCGATCTTCATCGTACGGATTTGAAGACTGTTTTAGATTGTACATTTTTATATATTATATACACTGTGTGTATATGAAAAGATTTGATAGAATACCGCTCCTGTTCGTATACAGACATGATGTTGAAAATCCATGTCATTTTGTCGATGTTCAAATTCTAAAGGTCTTCGTTATAACAAAATAGTTGATTTAAGTCGAAAATTTATAAATTATTATCATTAATAAATTAAATCTTATCACAATAACATTATTAGAGGTAAGATTATTTTGGCTACACTAAGAAATCATATTTACTTACAATAAAAATTATGTTCTCTATTATAGACCAATCTCAATAATTTACCTAAATATAAATTAATAAGTTTAAATTATTTTTATAAAAATAATTAATCGAAATTGAAGATCTTTAGACCGATCTCAAAATAAATTAAATTTTATTTTAATAAGTAATAGATATGAGACAAATTAAATTTACAGTTATTACATATCAACCCCAATCCCAATTTCAAGGACATAGAAAAAATATTTCTTTTAAAAAAATTTTTTGGATAAAAGGGAATCTGTGTCCAATTAATTTGCACCCATGTACATACACAGTATTAATATTTTAAGTATGAAATTTGAATATTCCCAAAAAGCAATACTTTCAGGAGAGAACAAAGAGAGCCCACCTGTAATCCATGTCCATCTCGTTCCAAGAGTAGGTTTGGCATATCCTCTCTAGCTTGCTCCTAAAACTAGCTGAACCCAAAAAGCTGTAGAATCAGATTAACCAACAAAAGCACATCATACTATTATTAATCTTCAAATCTATCTTTTTTACTCTCTTTATAGAGATGTATAAATTTATATAAAAGTCTGGACAAAAGTAGATGAAGAAGCTTCCCTCTTGTTTCATAATACAACGTGCACCATATTCTAGTGGGCACTATTACTACTACTCAATTAATCAACCCATTATCTTTACTTGCAATCTTAACCAACTTTACATTAGTATACTAGATTATACTTAGACAAATCAAATGGCCACCCCCTTTGATTGGTGCAAGTAGTCACCTTTCCCAAATGCCTCCAAACTGCAAATTGAACATGCGAAGAAGATAACAAAGCACCAGTACAGGGGATGTGACCTGCTATGCTTCCTGGAAAGGACCCAGAAAGGCCTCTGGCCTTGATTGAACTTTGAAGTGGTGGGTCATTGGTCCCTATCCTTATCTCAATCGGAGAAAGAGACATACTACCAGACATGGGACATTGAACCTACTCCTCATACTTTTTACTGTTGAAGGACCACATTCTTAAATTAGGATGGCCGCTTGAAACATTATGAACAATAAGGAATTAAAATAACATATGGGCAATTCCAAAGATAAATATTGCACACATACTTTGGACAAAAAGTATGCGTAATTGCCTTGATTAATTTAGGGTTTAGTGAGGTGTGGCCCCTCGTTAAGGTAAGTGGGCAGATAAATAAGTTAAGTATTTATAAACTGTTGCTTCACTTTGTAAACTATTTGTCAATAGAATCTGGCAAAATACTTTGGGCCGCACATTATTAATTAATAAATCCTTTTAGCCAGAAGGAAGAGCAATTAAGGATAAAGAAAATTAATTAGTAAGGTAAGATTTGCAACACCCACTATGAGTTTTTCAAAATGGGCAGAGAATATTTAACACAAAATTGTTAATATTCATTCATATCACAAACAGGTATAAGTAAATTTTAGCTGTTCAAAATACTAATTATAGTGTGGATTATAGTGGCGAGAGGGAAAGTTTATGGTTAACTAAGGTACATAACCATAGAGAAAATTTGAAAAGCTCGCATGCCTACAGTTTTTAAACCCTTTCGGAAAATAAAAGTATGAATTAACTTGAGTGATGCTGATGATAATTCCCGAATAACAAGATTGTGACAATTTTATAAACTCAACATCTATGGAAACTATTTTGTTATTAATCAAATATTTGAGTCTTGTTGCGTCGTTGGCTATAATGTTTACTAAATTTTCCAGTCTCCATTTAATCTAATATCTTTAAGACCTCTTATTATTTTCTTCTTCTATCACCCAGTTGCATATAAGAATCGTTATCAACGGGAGAATATCAACAACATAAAAATTATAAGCGGGAAAAAGAAACACAAAAGTTACGATGAAAGAGCATTAAATAGAAAAGAAAAAAATTAGCACGAAACATCAAAATCTGATAGTGTTATCGTAGAATCTAATGAAAACAACCGCTTTAATCTTTTGTTCAAAGACTTCTCCGACGATAATGTGGAAAAAGAAAAGGGCTGACGAGTGAGAGGATGACGTTATATCATTGAATGCACGTGCTCAACATTCGAAACGAAGAAGCATCTCGGAACCACCTCCCCTGCAATAAACAACCCAAGTCTGGACAAGTCACAACAATGATGGTTCATGCACCTGTGCCCTCTATATAAACCCCACCCCCTTCTGCTCCTCCTTCAATCCTTCCCGGCCCCCAGCTCCTCTCCTCTCTCCCCTCCACTCCAAGTCCCGAAACTTTGTCGTACAGCAGCAGTTGCAGGCTGAAAATGATGTACGGAGAGTGTTGGGACGTGTCGGACACCGCCGTGCTCGACTCGATACGCCGGCATCTGTTGGACGACGGACACGATCACGGCTTGTCCGTTGGCGGTGCAATGATGCCCTCTTGCTTGATGGGCAATTGGGGGAGCTGCCGCTGCGGGAGGACGACTCGGAGGACATGGTGGTGGCCAGCTTGCTGCACCACGCGGTCAGCGACGGGTGGATTCCGACGCTGATTCCCGACTCGCCCGACTCGGTGTCCACGGACGGGTCGGTCGGGTCGCCTTCCGTAAAATCCGAACCGATGGACAGTCCGGTCGGACAAGCGGTGATGTCTGCCGAGAAGGGCCGGCACTACAGGGGGTGAGGCGTCGGCCGTGGGGGAAATTCGCCGCCGAGATCCGCGACCCGGCTAAGAACGGGGCGCGGGTGTGGCTCGGGACGTTCGAGACCGCCGAGGAGGCCGCGCTCGCCTACGACCGGGCGGCTTACCAGATGCGCGGTTCGCGGGCGCTGCTCAATTTTCCTCTCATGATCGGAAGTGGTCTGCACCCGGAGCCGGTGGCCAAGAGGCGGGCCACGCCCCAATTGACCTCATCTCCCAAA
Organism: Piper betle; assembly: GCA_033002965.1. NCBI lineage: Eukaryota > Viridiplantae > Streptophyta > Magnoliopsida > Piperales > Piperaceae > Piper > Piper betle. The sequence goes on from JAURVB010005658.1 coordinate 30,312, forward strand.
AGAAGGAAGAGAGCCCCCGAACCGGCCCACGGGTCGAGTCAGAATGTGAGTGTGGGAGTCAATCAAACCAGCGAGCCGGACCAGTGATTATCTTCTGGACCCTGAGCAATTAGCTACCAAGTAAGCAGTATTTACACACATAGATGGTACGAAGAGGATGAAACCCAAAAAAAAAAAAAGTTTCAAATTGGAATGAAAAAAATTGGTTTATCAGTGTTGAGAAGAGAAGAGAACAAAAACCTGTTTGCTCTAACCCGATCCGGTTTTAGATCATGTTCATGTTATTAATTGTGTACCAATCATTTTGATCTTTCTTTTCTTCATTGTAAATATGAACATGAATACAAGCAGTTTTTCTATCATATTCCATTTGGGTCTCAAATATTTCTTTTCCCAAAACATTTGGGGTTTCTCTTTTCTATTTTCAAAAGCACGTTGAGTCTATGTTTGGGAAAGTGAACCCAGGAGAAACTTGGCAGTCCAGATTGCTAAGTGGAGGTAGTTGAAGGATGATAATATTTATCAATCAAATGAAGATGGAGGCGGAAGTCAATTTTCAGATGCATACATACACGATGAAATCAACGCCAACGCCACACGGTTGTGCCTCGGCGTATATTATTAGCCGTAAGACATCGCATTGCCCATACTTTTTGCTCACCACTCTACCGACGTTAACGCAGAGAGATTGTTTAGTATCAGATGGTAACGATTTGATTGTACTAATTTATTTTCATTGATAAATAAAAAATGCACTCTTCGTAAAAACTAAGTAATTTAACTAATTAAAATACAATAAAAAAATATCGAATCATTATAATCTGTCTCCGCGTTCAATTGAAATTCATTGATAAAAGAGGAGTTAAAAGTTGCACTCAATTGAAAAGAGGAGATTCAATGAATTAAACTATAGTTGAATTAAAATCTATTTCTAAAATTGAGATATCTGAGGCTTCTCTTATAACTACTATCAGCTAAAATGCCGGGAGGAAAGAAAGAAACAAAGCTTCTGGAGAATGCAGTTGTTAAATGGTTTGCTTGGAGAAGCAGCGATCATCCGGGATTGTCCATGTGAACACATCAAAAACGTTGAAAACGCCCAGCCCAAGCTTCCTCTACTCTCTTTGGCGTCCAGATAAAACTTTTTGACTACCATTTCTTTATTACTCAATCATCCCCTCAAAAGAAGATGGGGATAATTTCATGAATCATGATTAAAGTAAAAAAACAGCCTTCAAATCTTCATTCACATCTCTCTTTGAAGCATGGCAGATAATTTCGTACACCAAAGGCGAGGACATGTTTGCTTTCCGAGTCTTCGTTTCATATATTCGATAGAAGCTTACCGTCAACTCTTAGAGACTTATGGTTCAAAGATGAATAGAAGCTATCATGGCCTTGAAACTCCAAGATGGGTGTGCCATTGAAAACAGAGGAATAAAACAAATGGGGTAAGTATTTCACAAGAGTTGACAATAAGCGCTTGCACAACACAAAAGAGCTGGCATAAGATGCAAACTAATTTTCAACCTCGACTTTTGTTCATTCTGAATTTTATGGGTTTTTCTGCACGTCCAAACCAGGATACTCACAATTGCAGAATGTGAGTTCCTTAATGCAGACTAGCTTAATAATAGTTGGAAAACCCCCAGGGTTTCACATGGAGAACTGATACTTAGATAGTTAGGTGTTGACGAAGACCCATAATCTTAGACTTTTTTTTTCAACACTCGTCCTCAATTTCAAGATGGCAGATCTACCATTCTCATTACAACCAAGGAAGCAGATTATATTAATAAAAATTTTAGCAATAGATGACATGGATTGCAACGAATATGTCAGTTGCACAACAAGCAAAACTTCAAATATTGACTGCATGATAGGTAAGAGCCAGCAGATGTGAGGTAAGATCAGTTCATGAATTTAAAAACTAAAGACCATCCATGACAAGTGTGCACGTAACTCAATGTAAAAGTGCACATCAGAACAGAAGTTTCCCCAAAAATGAAAAAGATACAAATCATTAACACGTTATAGACATTGACTGCATGTATATCGAGGTTGCTTTTTGTAAAATGATGGAAGGAAGCTTCTATATCTAGAATTTTATATGCTACCTATTAGTGAAAACATTAAAAATGCTTCAGTCACCCATACTTCATAGTTTCATCAGCAAGAAAAATGGAAACCAGGAAATGTTCAGTTTATGAACCAAAAGTAAAACAACCACGTCAAATATCCTGGAATGCAGAAAACTCGGTGTGTGACAATGATCCGACTATAATTCTTCTGTCCATTTCCTGCATTTTTACCAGAAAGCAGGCAGATTTGGGACTATGTAAGGTGGTACTTGCACAAAATATAATTGAACGCCGAAAAACAAATTATGACTATGCAAACAAGCTGGCACTGTCTATTATATGACAGCAAATTGTGACTCACCTCTTTAATCCGATCAAATTTTCCTGTTCTTCAGGAATAAGATCATTAATCTTTTGTGAAAGTATGTCTACCTGTTTAGGTGGTTATTTCTCAATGTAAGCATGTTTACCTGCTTGATAGATGCATAAAATTTGCAATAAAAAGCCCATCACGTTCATATAATAAGCTCTTTAAGCAATCTTAAAGAAAGACCTGCATCAAAGCAGAGAAGATAACCGAAGATACAATAAAAATTCGGCATACCTCAAGAGCATTTTTTACTGCTTCTACTTTATCTGCTATTTCCTTTCGGTGTTTGTTGGTAGCTTCACTCATCGAGACAGCCCATTCTATTATATCTTGTATTGAAACAAGTAGATTATCTGAAACAGACAACCTGCAGATGTTTTCTTATAAAAAAGTTCATGCAAAGTCGCCAACATATTCTTCAAAAACACATTGCAGATTGGCATAAACAAAATTACCAATTTGATAATGATTGTATCATAGCCTTAAGCTGTCCAGGTATCAAATCCCTAGCAGCAGCAAACTGCACCTGCATTTCTAGAAAGTAAAGACGTAATGTTTATGGACAAAAAGATTGCAGCAAAAGAACTCCCCAGGAATGTTAAGCCTAACCTCAAAGTATCTATCCAAATGATTTAGCTTTCCCCTAACAATACCCTGCAAAGAGAGAATGTGCAATTTGACAAGAGTCATCTATGCTATTCCAGAAGGTAAAAGTTGCATCTGTACAAAAATTACAATCATAATAAGCTGAATGAACCAATAACTGCATTAGGTCAGGCTGACCCTAAGGCGTAAAATTACTTTCATTACTCAGTACAAGGCTCTGACGAAGCCAGTAGACTCGGCCGCCCTCCTGCAACCAAAGTCTACTAGCGTAGGGCCCACAAAGGTGAGGACCACATAACTTCACTAGTTGGAGCATATCATGGAGGAAAATTGACTAGATTAGGATAATTTAGTTGCTGACTTTGGGGGGCTTTTGGTTGATAAAAGAAATGGATGAAATGCTTTCCCTGCCTTCTACCTATTCGTTGCTTCCTGATATCTATGTTCTACTCAATTCTATTTCCTTTCCTCCAGTACCCCTTTTTGTGTGTTGCTGCAAATCAGTGATTTAGAGAGGAGAGAGCACTAATCATAATTTGCAATGGAGGAATATTTTGCTGTCAAAGCTTGTGTCTAGGCAAACCATGATGTCTGGACAACTGCAATCAATTCCTGGGAGTAGCTGTCTACAGAAACTCAAGTTTGCATTGAAGAGAAGTAACTGGCATGGAGGTAGACTCACTGAACATTCTTGTCTCCTGAGCAAGATAAGTGTTTCATCCCTTTTATGTGGTAGCATTTGTCGTTCAATGGATCTGCTTATTCAATAGCTGCTTAAAGACTAACATTTAGCCTTTTTGTTTTGAACTCTAGTTATGGACCAGCCCCAACAAGTCATCGCCCAACCTTCTTTGGATTGTTGTCTCATGGTTTAACTATTTTGAATGGAATTTAAGGTTTGGTTCTTATCTATTGGTAGCATCACATTGACCTATTTAATTTGATGCTGCCATTCATGTATTTAGTTAAACATGTTTATCACCGCAAGCTCCATTTGTGGGTTGTGTTGGGATGTGCAAATGTTCTTCCATCTGGGTTGTTAGATGATATCATGTGGTGTAGGCCATGCTTAGGATTCATTCATAATGCTCCATGAGGGGATTTTATTGCAAATTAATATTTGTTGTCCAATTTATTTCCATTCTGTATTTGACAGCTTAGGTCTGATCTGTCAAAATTGTTATGGCATGTTAGTTTCATGTTAGATAGTCAGCATGTGTTTCGATCACCTGGTTAAAAGTATGTCAAATCAGTGTCAACTTGCCTATTGGCTAATGTTGGAAGTTGGTCTATCTGTTTGTGAAGCGACTAGGATTATTAAATGTCTATCCAGATTTGCGATGAAGTCGTGGTTTGAGTAAGTCTGTGTTTTAATGACATCATAAACTGCTAGGAATGAAAAGGATGGTTCAAATTCTAAAGTTGGTTTCCATGAATCTTTGTCCTCTAGTTAATTAACACCCTAGCTAGATTAGCGAATCAATTCCTAACCTATGCTACATCAATTTGGTGAGCAAAACCCAGTTGTGTCTCCAACCTATGCTACATCAATTTGGTGAGCAAAACCCAGTTGTGTCTCCACTCCACCTAATTAATGAATGCGATTGAGAAATGGTAAACTAATTGGAGGCAAATCGCATTTAATTGAGGAAATGGGTCCACAGGCCTTATTGAATCAAATTCAATACATGATAAATGGGGTGGAACAGAGAATGGAAAGACTTAAAAATTTAATTGGGAAAGAGATGAACATGATTTTAAGGTTCCACATCATAGACCAAGAGATGTTAACAATAATAGAAGAATTGAGGAACAAGAGAAATTAGATAACAAGGTCATGCTTAACATGAAAACCAAAGCACCAACTTTTGATGGGGATTCGGACCCCATGGTCTACATGGACGAGTTGAGAGAAATGGATGGCTACTTCGAGTGCAACCGTCTCTCTTGAAAAGCGGGTGCACTCTTGTAAAAATGGAATTAACAGGTAGGGCAAAGTTACATTGGCAAAATGTAGAACAACTTTTAAAAAGAAGGCGTCAACCTGATTGAATAGAAATGAAAGAAAACTTAAAAGAAAAATACCTACCCTTCTCCTACCAAGCTGAACTCCTAGATGATTAGAATGAACTAAATCCGTTCTAAACCCATAGCTGAAGTTACTCAACAATTTGACGACTTTAAAATAAGAAGTGAGATTTTAGAGGATGAAACTGTCATATTGACTAGGTTTAGAGGAGTTTGTTAAACAATTAGGAGAGAACTCATCTTGAGAGAGGTCACATCCCTTGACCAACCTTTCACTTTAGCCCAAAACTTTGAAAGGGTCTCCAAGTCGAGCTCATCGAGACCTCGAGCTCTCCCTTACACAAATCAGTGTTAGGTCCTCTCCACCCTGCTAGTCGACCTCCTACTTTGAAAGAGTCTAATGATAAGGGTAAGGGAACCCTTATCGAATCCCCATCCTTAAAAAGGAAACAATATTTGAAAAATGACCTATTTCTTTCCCTAATGAACCCTTATCGACCTCCTACTTTGAAAGAGTCTAATGATAAGGGTTGATTCCAATTTGGTGGTAGTTGATAGATTTTCCAAAATGACCTATTTCTTTCCCTATTCCAAAGCTAGTGATGCATCTAGGATAGCGCAACTGTACTTTGATGAAATTGTAAAACTCTAGGGCTATTCACTTTGTTAGATACTTTGGGAAAACATTAGTTTGTGGCCTAATCACCCACAAACTAATGGTCAAATAAAGGTAGTTAACAAGATTTTAAGCAATTTGTTGAGATGCTTACTTCGTGAGAATAACAAACATTGAGATGCTCTCATTCCACAAATACAATTTGCATATAACAATTCTGTGAATAGGTTCATAGGTTTGAGTCCTTTTGAGACCTAGGAAACCATTTGATTTAATTACTTTGCCACCTCATGTTCATGTTTCTAAGTCTGCTGAAACATTTGCACAACATATCCATGATTTGCTTCATGGAATTTATAAGACATTGCATAACAATTAGCATAAACATAAGTTGGATGCTCACTTGCACAGACATTTTAAAGAATTCATTGCAGGTGACTACGTCATGGTTAGGCTCATGTTAGAATGCTTCCCTTCAAGGACCATCTGCAAATTGCAAGCCCATAGTGTTGGACCATTTAGAGTTATTAAACGCATTGGTGCCAATGCCTACTTCCTTGACCTACCACCATCACATGCAGCCAAGCTCGCATTAAACATTGAGGACTTCACTGCATATCACCCACCTATGCATATCACCCACCTATTGTCATTCCTAAAACTTTAATGAAGGACCCACCAGTTCAACCCACTTGCCCACTTAAACCACACCTCGTGTCATGCCCTCCAATACCACTTGATAAAATAAGCTTTAATTTGAATCATCAAATTAATCTACACAGGTTGGTGGTATTCATAGGTTTCTCATTTGATGGAAAGGACACCCAACCTCACATGATATAGGGATTCATGCAAGGAGCTTCAGTGCCTTGACCCAGACCTATTGGAATCTTATGAACATCTACCAAGGTTACACACGAAAATTTTTGAGCATGAGCTAATCCCAACACAACTCGACAGAGCCAAGTGTTGCCACCTAGGGGAGAATAGATGGCACCATTAGATTTGGTCATCCTTCTGTGACCAAAGTGTACCAGCACAGGGCCTGCAAAGGTAGGGGCCACACAACCTAACTACTTGGAGCATATCATGGAGGATTGACTAGGTTAGGATAATTTTAGTTGCTAATTTAGGGGGGGGTTTAATTGATAAAAGATATGGAAGAAATGCTTATGCTTTCCCTGCCTTCTACCTATTCATCCCTTCCTGATTTCTTTCTTCTACTCAATTCTATTTCTTTTCCTCTAGTACTCCTTTTTGTGTGTTGCTGCAAATCAGTGATTTAGAGAGCAGAGAGCACTAATCTAAATTTCCAATGGAGGAATATTTAGTTGTCAAAGCTTGTCTTGGTCACCCTTGAAGGCTGGACAATTGCAATCAATTCCTGGGAATAGCTGTCTACAGACACTCAAGTGTGCATTAAAGAGAAGTTACTGGTATGGAGGAAGACTCACTGGATAGTCTCTCCCTTTTTGTGTGGTAGAATTTGTCATTCAATGGATCTGTTTATTCAATTGTTGTTGGAAGACTAACGTTTAGCCTTTTTGTTTTGAACTCTAGTTTTAGACCAGCCCAAACAAATCATCGCCCAACCTTATTTGGATCATTGTCTCATGGTTTAATGATGGACATAGCCCTATGCGCCCTCCCGTGACAAAAATGCATAAACGAAAGGCACGTAAGGATAAAACTAATGAGTTGATGAAAGCCACAATATATTTTTGTTATTTGTTAGTGTTAATATTTAGTTATATTGTTGAAAAAATAAGGGAATTAGTAACTCATTTTATTATAGTGTTGCTAGTTTGTTGCAACTGATTCTATGGTTTTAAATACAAGTGTAAACCTTCGCAAGTGGTAGATTGGTTGAAATAAAAAGTTTATTGGCTTCCCTACATTCTGGTTTTTCTCTCTTCTTGTCGACCTTCTCCTCCTCTTGTTGATCATCTCTTATCTTATTTCCTATGCGCTAGTCTAAATTTAATTTTGCCAATGGAAACTGATGTCAAAGGGCTAGGATCAAACCTAGAACTTGTCAATGGCCGGGATGCCCGGTGACGCTCCCTGTCACAGGAGAACCGACGACCAACCTTCCCTGTGCAAAGGCCAGATTGGCCACCCCATCCTCTCCTAAGACCCTATTTCGATGCCCTAGCCTCTCAAAGGTCCTGCTCTCCACCATAGGCTTTGCCCCAAGTCTTTGATCATCGTTCATGACCTCACTTAAGGCTTCACTTGCCAACCTTGACTCGCCACAAAGTCTGCTCGCCCATCCCAATCTTGTCATTCCTGATGATGGTTTCGCCAACCATCTACCATTCTGTATGCCCTCAGCTCCTCCGATTTTCATCACTTGCAAACTTCACTCGCTATCCCATCCTTTACCCATCCTTGGACACGACCTTGTCACTTGGATGATTTGGTGACCCAAAGGTGTCGCCTTTGCCTTTCGAGGGCCAAGTGTAGGTCTCTGTCGAAGTTACCATCTACAGTCCCAAACAGCGAGTCCTTCGTCCACCCTCAACTTTGCCAAAGAAACACCTCTTCGCTTAGCCTCAATCTCATCCAGGAGACTCAACGTCGACTTTGGCCTAACCCTGGGAAACTCGTCGACCACTATCCTTTTGTGTTATAATTTGATCATTTATATCAGAGTCTTGCTATTAGGTGTTGCTGGAATTAATGTGTAGAAACTAGTTAATATTTTTTTCTAGAAGCAGTTCATTTGTTTCAAACCAATTTAATCTTCCATATTATTATTAATGCTAATAAAATTGAATAGTTTACACTACATTGAATCTAGCGTTGGTGTTGTTATTGTCTGCACTCTAAAATCCATATGCAAGTTAGTTTAGATTGTATTAGATGATTATCAAGACTTGGTTACTGTTAATTGCCTTACTAGTTATGATGTGGTGCATGCCTTATTGTTCATCTAGGATCTAGTCTGTGTTCTTTGTTTGCTCTGTTAAGTGTCTTCTAATTTACGTTTTGGGTGCTCTCTTTAATAGGTTAATTTTCTTGGAAAATTATCTAATCTCAGTCATGTGGAGTTAGTGTGCTCAGTTGAGTCATCATTTGTAGTTAGGTTAATTTCTAAACCTTCCCCTACTTCAATTTGGTAGCCAGAGCCCGGTTGTGTCTCCACTAAATTAATGAACATGATTGAGAACTAGAAAATTAATTGGTGGTGAGTCTGAATTAACTAAAAAGTGGACCCCCAAGCACTTTTAAATCAAATTCAAGCATGATAAATGGGATGGATGAGAGAATAGAGAGGAGGATAGAGAGAATTAAAATCTAATTAAAAAACGAGATGGGGATGAACATGAATTTGCAGTTCCAAAACATAGGCTAAGAAAGAATAGGAGAATTGACAAACAAAAGTAATTAGATACCAATGCGATGCATAATATGAAAACTAAGGCACCAACTTTTGACAGACATTTAGATCCCACGGACTGGTTGAGAGAAACGGACGACTATTTGAATGGTTCTGTCTCTCTCATGAGTCGAGTTCATCCCAACCTCGACTTCCTCCTTCATCTGGCATGAAGTCTGTGTTAGGACCCCCTCCTTTGAGTCAGCCTTCTATTGTGAAAGATTCTAAAGATAAGGGAAGGGAACTCTTATCGAAAATCTAGCTTTGAAAGGAAAAAGTGTTTCAAATGTCACAAGTATGATGCAATTATAAGAATTAATCTATATTTAATTTGGTTGAATTAATTCTATGAGGAAAGAGTTACATCCCTCTAAATTTAAAAAAGTGAACGTTTCACCATATCTATACCAATTTGGTTACTAGACGCATCACTAGTTTTGGAATAAGGCAAGAAATGTCATTTTAGAAAATCTGTCAACTTTTAATGGACGATAAGGATGTACGTGGCATCCAAGAACAAAGCCCATGCTCACATCTTGTCATGGGCAATAAGGATGTAAACCTTCGTAAGTGATAGATTGGTTGAAATAAAAAGTTTACTAGCTTCCCTACATTATAATTTTCTCTCTTTCACTCAACCTCTTCCCATTGGTGATCATCTATTATCTTTTTTTCTATGCGCTAGTCTAAATTAATTTTTGCAATGGAAACTGTTGTCAAATGGCTAAGATCAAATATGGAACTTGCCAATGGCCGGGACACCGGGTGATGCTCTCTTGTTCCGGATCATCAAGTCACAGGAGGATCGACAACCATCCTTGCATGTCCAAAGGCCTACTTGGCGACACCATCCTCGTCCAAGGCACTGTTCAAAGGCCCTACTCTCCACCATCGTTTCTCACCAACATCTTCGATCGCCGCTCACGACCTTGCTTAAGGCTCTGCTTGCCAACCTTGACTCGCCAGAGAGTTTGCTTGCCATCCCAATCTTGTCATCGCTTGACTTCTACTTTCCTCCCAACGACGGCTTTGCCAACCATCTCCTAGTCTGCTTGCCCTCGGCTCCTCCAATCACCACCGCTTGCAGCCTGTCCTTGGTGTCCCTGTCCTCTGTCAGCCCTTGGACACGACCTCACCACTTGGGTGGTTTGGTGACCCAAAGGCATAGCCTTTGCCTTTCAAGGGCTGGGTGTATAGGTCTTTGTCAAAGTCACCCACCACAGTCCCGACCAGCAAATCCTTCATCCACCCACAACTTCATCTGGAAACACCTTCCCCCTCAGCCTCAAAATCCAAGAGATTCAATGTCTACCTCTGGCCTTGCCTGGGGAAACTTGTTCATCACTAGTCGTGCGATCTTCTTTTACCGACTATAGATGGTTTGAACAAGCAAACTTGGTGACCTATCCTTTTTTGTTATGATTTGGCCATTTAAATTAGTCTTGCTATTAGATGTTGTTGGGATTAAGGTATAGAAATTAGTTAATATTTTTCTCTAGTAGCAATTCATTTGTTTCAAACCAGTTTAATCTTCCATATTATTATTAATGCATGTTAATAACATTGAATGGTTTACACTACATTGAATCTAGCCTTGGCATTGTTACTAACTGCAATCTAGAATCTATATGCAAGTTAGTTTGGATATGATTATCATGCATGGGTTATTGTTAATTGTCTTGCTAGTTATGATATGTGGAGCACACCTTACCATTTGTGCATGGTCTAGTTTGCGTCCTTTGTTTGCTCTGCTAGGTGTCTTCAAGTTTACGTTGGTACTCTCTTTATAGGTTAATTTTCTTGGAAAAATTTTTAATCTCAGTCATGTGGAGTTTGTGTGCTAAGTTGAGTTATCATTTGTAGTTAGGTTAATTTTCTTAACCTTCCCCTACACATTTAACCATTTTAAATAGAAATTGAGGTTTGGTTCTTATCAATAATTGGTAGCATCACATTGACCTCAATTAATATGATGCTACCATTCATGTATTTAGTTTGTTAATAAGATGAACATGTTTGTCATTGCAAGTTCCATTTGTGGTTGTGTTTGTTTGTGCAAATGCCTTGTTGTCTGTCTAATTGTCAGGTTCTATGCAGTCATGTGTTTTTTGATGAAGTAAATAATTTTATTTCGAACTCCCCAATGGGGAAAAAGCATACAAAAAAGAGATATAGTCAAAATTTAAAGAAGAACAAGAACTCCAAAAGAGTGTTGCACTTGAGAGATGATAGAGGAAGCCAACAAATTATGATGCATTTTGAGGTCGTCAAAAATTATTCTGTTGTGCTCATACCATATGGAAGAAATGTAAGCAACAAAAAAGCCTTAAGAGGGGACTTGCATGTTTGTTTTGCAAGCAAAAAGTAAGAAGCCAACTAATCTCTTCATCAAAAGAATTAATTTGGTGGAGTGTGACATTTTTGGAGGACAAGCTTCCAAACATGTTTGTTGTAAGAACACTCAAAGAATAAATAGTCCCTAATTTTAAGGCAAGTCTCCCAAAGAGAGCATCTATTCACAAGATAAAGACTTTTCCTTCGGAGATTGTCCAAAGTCAAGACCTCATTTGACATGACCAACCAAATAATGAATGCATGTCAATTTATTCGACACTTGGACCAGACAAGAGGTGTCATGACACTCTAGAAGGTCTTAAGAAGTTCCAACAATTCTTGAAAGAAAATTTTCCAGTAGAAGATAGCCAACCAATATCATCCTCTGCATTTAATAACAAGGGGTATTCACGTTTAGAATGTTTAGGACTTCTTCAATGCTTATAGTGTCAGATGTGAGAGCCCCAGAACCATCAATGATGGATTGGGCAATAGTGTGGGAGGTGTTTCCCCTAAGATTTGTAATTGTTTTATTACTGAATCTTTGGATAAGAGATAATGGTTAAGCCGAGGGTCAAGTCAAATGAATGTGTTCATGTCATTGCCAATTCTATAGAAGCACTTTTGGACTAGCTTTTCTCTTAGAGAAATGATATTATTCCAAGCACAAGATTCCAAGCACGTGTTTTAAATAGATCCTCCATGTATATAAATTCCATGAATCCACTTCACCCACAAACTGTTTGTGTTTCTCAACACACACCAAAAGAGTTTTACCAAGCTAGCTTTGTTGACCACAGAAATATCTCAGAGATCGAGGCTGCTGTGTAATAAGGGCTTGTAAATACATTCCCAAACTAACATTATAAAAACCTCTAATATCAAAGTTCTCTCTCCACAAGAATGATGCAAACAAATAATGAGCTTTAAAATACGGTTGGGAAGCTTGAAGGTGAGGGCCCAATAATAAGATATGTCATTTAATAAATATTTTAAGAGTTGAAGGTAGTTGGCATACATTAGCATAAGAACCATCGATGATGGATTGTGCAAGTGTGAGAGGTGTTTCCCCCAAAATTTATAATTGTTCTATTACTGAATCTTTGGATGAGGGGGGTAGTGGTCAAGCTAAGGGTCAAGCTAAGGGTCAAGCCAAGTGAACATATTCATGCCATTGCCAATTTTATAGAAACGCCCTTAGACTAGTTTTTCTCTTAGAGAAATGATAATATTCCAAGCGCGGAACCCACAATTTGTATGCACAATCTAAATAGATCCTCCATGTATATAAACTTCATGAATCCACTTCACCCACAAACTGTTTTGTTTGTCGACACACACCAAAAGAGTTTTGCCAAGCCAACTTTGTTGACCTCAGAAATATTTAAGAGACCGAGGTTGCTTTCTGATAAGGGTTTGCAAATACATTCCGAACTAACATTATAAAAAACCCTAGTATCAGAGTTCTCTCTCCACAAGAATGATGCAAACAAATAATGAGCTTTAAAACACACTTGGTAAGCTTAAAGGTGATGGCTAAATAATGAGATACGACATGTAAGACAGATTTTAAGAGTTGACGGCGGTCGGCATAAGATTGTAAACTTGATTTCCAACCTTGAATCTTGGCTTTGATTTTTTCAATTAGGGATACACATAGAATAAGAGAACATTTTCAGACTAAGAGGCAACCCCAGATGGCGGATAAGAAGCACCCCAATGTGATAGCCAAATAATCCAACTATATCATCTTTGTGGTCACTTGCATGAGAGAAAAAGATGACATTTTTCATAATATTAGCTTCTAACAACGAGAAAGTACCAAAATCTTGTAGGGTGGATTTAATATGTCAGGTCAACTGAAGAGAGTTCTTTGAGAAAATCAAGAGATCATCAGCAAACAATAAATGAGACTTCTGGAGCATTCCTTGTAATGGGAGGCATGATAAGACCTCAAAAACCTTTGTTCCAAGCATGACGGATAGTGCTTCCATGCAAAGAATAAAGAGAAACAGAGAAAGGGGATAACTTTGTCATAGACCACTTTTGCTCTTTAAAAAACCAAAATTACATTCATTTATCAAAGCACTAAATGATGAGGTGGTGACACATTCAGTTATCTAAAAAGCTCAAGTGTTGTTGAACCCTAAATTACGAAGGACCAAAAGAGGGAAATCCCAATGAACTTTGTTAAAAGCCTTTTTTAAATCAACCTTGATGCAAAACCTCTTAGGCCCCCCTAAGATAGTGAAAATTCTTCACCAATTCATGGGCAAGCAAGATATTTTTATTTATCAGCCTGTCTTTCAAGAAAACATTATTAAGACTAATCAAAAAAGGCAAAGTAAGAAACACATTTGCAGATAAAATTACAAAGGGAGATAGGCCTGAAGTATTCAAAAGATTTTGCATCTAAAGTTTTTTGAATGAAAAAAAGAAATAGTGATTCAATGTCTGAATAAGCTTTCTTTTGTCAAAATAAGATTTTTTCCAACAATATCCCAGAAGTATACAAAAAATTCTTTAATAAAACCATTTGGGCCAAGAGCTTTATTATTTAGAGTTCTAAAGATAACAACTTCGAATTCTTCATTGCTAACTTCTTCAAAATGGAAGTTTGCTCATATGTCAACCGTCGTCAAAAAGGAATAGATAAAAAGGGAGGTTGGATGATGAAAGGGTAAAAAGATCCTTGAAGAACCTCTGGGCTTCAATCCCAATGTCTTGAGGATCTGAAAGTCTATTTCCATGTGAGTTAGCAACCTCGTGAATGTGATTTCTTAAAATGTAAGAGGCGACCGTAGAGTGAAAAATCGAGAATTTTTATCATTTTCCCGTGCCAATTTACTCTAGATTTTTATCTGTAGAATTTTTCTTCGATGTCTTCCTCTTGGAACAATTTGAGACAGGTCAATCTTTCATTCTCAAGCAAGGAAGTATTTGTGGATCCATGGGGAGCATTTGTTGGGCATCATGAAGGGACGAGTGAATACTACTCAATCTAGCATTAACTCTGCCAAAAACCTCGTTATTCCAAGTTTCTTGGGCAACCTTAACAACTTGGAGCTTTTTAAAGAGTATAAATTGAGAATTTCCAGCAACGAGGGATGACCATGCATGTTAAACAAGAGTCTTGATTGAGTCATCTAAGAAGCAAAATGGCTTACGACCGAAGGGTCTAAGGTCTTCAAGCATGAAGAGAATGGGAGAATGATTCGAGCACCCAAGAAGGAGGCAATTGATATATCCGTGGGGGAATTTCAACATCCAAAGATCATTGCAAAGGCCTCTGTCAAGTTTCCTAGTAAACAATAGTGTCATCAATATGTTTGTTACTCCAAGTAAAATTTGAATTGCATGGAATATCAATGAAGCCCATTGACAAAATGAATTTATTGAATTACTTAAGATGCCAATGAGGAGGAGCATTGACACCACCCAAACGCTTGTTGTTGCTTCTATTACAATTGAAATTACCCAGGAGCCAAAGGAGTTGAATGGAGGATTTGACACTAGTAAGATTTTGCCATAGCTCTTGCCTCCGTTGGTATGAGTTCGATGCATATATCATGGTGAAATAGAATTCAAAGTCATCCCTGAGATTTAGCACACAACAATGAATAAATTGGTCACTTTCTTATAACTTGAAGACTTTAAGGATTGCAAAATTCTATAATATCAAAATACATGCTCAATTTTCCATCCTTTGATACAACCTCTTTGGAGCTTGTGGAAACTTTTTGCTTTAATTTTAGTCTCACACAATCCAAAAACGGGCATTTTTATGAATTGGTAAATTGGAGACATCTAAACCTCTAAGCTTGACAGGAAAGACAACGAGCATTCCAAACTCCTAAGCTAGTCATTAAGAAGAGGAGGCTTGTCACCATTATTATCTACAATTGCCTTGGATTTTATAACTCAACTTTCTAGGGCTTTTCGAATAAACGTTCAACACTTGAGGGGGAACTTAATGAGTCCGAGCTTATTTGCTTTGAACTACCACATTCCATCCATTTTGGTTTTCATGATAGAGAGGAGCCAAAAAGCCTCTTGTGAAGGGTTATTGGGTTCAATGGATATCTGAATATCTGTTTGTGAATCCGGAGGGGTGGGGTGAACGGGTGCAAAGGAAGGGCCTTGTGTGTCTTTGTTTGGCTCACTCACAATAATAGAGGGGTCGGTAGACAGAGAAGTCTGCATTGGAGGACCATTCTAAGGAACTTTGAAGTTTGAACAACTTGCCATTCTTGGCGTGTGGGGCGAGACGAGTCCACATGATCAAAACAACCACATTTAAAACAAATTTTAAGTTTCCATTCATAATTATCTTTTTAGTTAAAGGAGGATTCATCATCTCTCGTCAATACAATGGATGTGGGGAAAATAAAAGAATGATCAATGTCGACATATACCCGGGCAAAAGCTAACTGGGTTTTATTCATTGTGGCTCTGACAACAAATATTGGAATTCCAAGAGTACCAGTCAACATCGACAAACTTTCATCTCCAAAATATCGAATTGGGAGCTTAGGGAACCTAATCCATACTGGGACTGATTTCAGCAATTCAAGAGTTGGACGTATGTCGGGGTGCCATTTTCGGAGAATTTGAATAAGAAAAACCATCTGCTAAAGATTGTATTTCAAATGTTCTTGAAAGTTTCTATAACTTCTTGAGTATGGTTTAAAACCACACAAAGTAAGGGCGTTTGCCCATGACATAGCCTACAAGAGAGTTTTTACATCATTGGCTCTCGTTATCAAGGATGGTTTCAGGGATGACAATAGATATTTTCCCCTTCAAGTCAGCATGGAAGTTTAGAGAAGAAGAATAGGGGGCATTGATGGGAGAAAAGGTTTGTCCAAGAGAAGATGCTTGGGGGAGCCAAAACCATGATGGGGGTAGACGGACAAAGATAAAAAGAGGGGCCGGGGGGGGGGGGGGGTGTGATGGAGGGGAGGATGTGTTGTTCTTCCATCTGGGTTGTTAGATGATATTATGCTTAGGATTCATTCATAATGCTCCATGAGAGGATTTTAGAACAATTAACGCTGACTCAATTTATTTCCGTTATGTTTCTTTGTTTTAGAGTCTTGCTTGTTTGGTTGTTTGAGAGTCAATCTATTAGATATGTTTAGAGTGCATTGCAAGTTTGTATAGGATCTGATAACTTAGGTCTGATCTGTCAAAATTGTTATGACATGTTGGTTTCATGTAAGATAGTCTGCATGTGTTCAGGTCTCCTGGATAAAAAGTCTGTTAAATCAGTGTCAACTTGCCTATTGCCTAATGTTGGAGGTTGGTCTATATCTGTTTGTGAAGTAACTAGGATTATTAGAGGTCTGTCCAGATTTGCGATGAAGTTGTGGTCTGAGTTAGTATGCAGTTTAGTGACATCATCAGCTGCTAGGAATGAAAGGAAGGTTTGAATTCTAAGCTGGTATCCATGAATCTTTAGAATATCTGATTTGTCCTCTAATTAATTAACATCCTAATTAGGTTATTAAATCAATTCCTAACCTATGCTGCATCAAGCTCTGTCCTACAATTTGAAATACATGAAAGAAACATTCCTAATCTAACATGGTTAGCAAAATAAAAAGTTTAAGATTTTTACAAATAAGCAACACCTTAATCCTAACAGAAAATTTTGCACAAACATCTTATTTGCAATGAAAGATGAAAAGGATAGCCCAGTGCACAAAGGCTCCCATATGCACAATGTCCAGATTAGGGTCAGACTAGAAGGATCTATTGTAGCAGCCTTACCCTGCATTTTGCAAGAGGCTGGTTCCACAACTCAAACCCGTGACCGCTAGGTCACATAGTGGCGACCAATCGCCCCAAGGTTCTCCTTCCAGAAGATGGAAGATATCATTGTAAAATTTTTAGTGAGAATACCACTCACCGCATACATGCATTCATCAATGAGAAAATCTTCCAGCTCACGTTCATTTAAAACATCGAGTTCCAGCATTAGTTGATCATAAAAAAGAATCTGAAAAAAGAGTAAATCATTCTAGAAAGCAAGTTTTTAAAACATAAATTTATGAAAGCAGATCATGTTGGACAGTTATTTTAAAAGATTTTCTCTTTGATGCAAAATTTATAATGTAAATAAGCCACATCTCCTCTCTCCATATTAGATACCATAACAAGAAAAGATAAATGTGCACGTACAAGCATAAAAGTAGTGAAGCATATTACCTTGTTTTCTTTGGCAAGTGTAAGTACAGTAAGTTGCTTCAATTTAAGAATCTGGCCAGAGACCAATGTTGGAAGGTTAATACCCTTGCCTGCAAATACACGCTTATAATGAATTTGATTGAGAAGAATAACTTTTAAATGAAAGGTATGCCAATCTGACCAAAAAAAAAAGAAATTTGTGTTGTATAAATGTTCACATCCTTTGGGCACCTTTAACTATCAGCTACAAGAAAATGAAATTTTCAAAATTTTGAAAGAGAATGCTTAAATAAAGCCAACAAAATAAATTACTAGAAAAGATACAAAGTGAATATATAATGGAACATTAGTCCAAAAGAAAAACATCACCAACACTGGTGAAAGAAGCAAACTGCAGATGAATTGGTTTGTTATGGATGCATAGTAACTTCCTTCTAGAGCTATCTTTTAGGCTGAGCATATCAAAGCATAAATATGAAAGGAATACACAACATGTCTTTCAATTTGGTAGGAAGTACAAAAAAAACAAAAAAGCCAGAACTACTTATCTGATAAGCAAATACATCAATGACTATCATTTTCCACTCATATCACAAACCATATATCGTGTAAGCCACAAATACTATTGCAATAATTTTAGTCACGGCTGGTTAGTAAAAGAAACAAAGGAATACGCAGTTGTTTTCTCAATCTGCTAGAAAACAAAAAAAATATTAGTGAAGCTAGAACTATTAATCTAACTAGCAAATGCACTATAAATACTATGGGAACCAAGATGCAACTTTTTTATTTATTTTTACATCCATATTATATGTAACAACCTAGCCCAATTGCTACATAATGGGCCTAAGTCATCTC
This sequence comes from Piper betle, assembly GCA_033002965.1. Classification (NCBI taxonomy): domain Eukaryota; kingdom Viridiplantae; phylum Streptophyta; class Magnoliopsida; order Piperales; family Piperaceae; genus Piper; species Piper betle. The sequence goes on from JAURVB010005658.1 coordinate 48,776, forward strand.
TTCAAAATGATTAACCCAAGTTGAAGGCCTATAGACAATACTCACTAATATACCAGATTTTATTCCAGTAAGTATTAGATGTACAAAATTGAAGCAATCAAAATCCACCCTATTGGCCTAACCAAAACCTAGTCCAGTCCATTCCACCATCCAATATGGTCTCGGGTCAGCTCTAGTAGCATATGCAATAACCTGACCTAAGTACAATATGATGGGCCTAAGTTATTTCTTCAAAATAATTAACCTAAGTTAAAGATCTATAAACTATTCTCATTAATACACTGGATCTTACCCCAGTAGGTATTAGACGTAGGACTATAGTGTGGTTACTGCATTACATACAAATCAAATCAAGTATACTAATGAAAATTTTGATTATGACTTTATTTTTTGCTAATATAGAGCAAAACTAAGACAAAGATACTTTAGAACAAGATGTTCAACTATGGCACACCTTTGCCAAATCCACACATACGTTTCTAATCAATCCAACCACAACTAAACAATAAAAAAACAAAAAATCAACAAAATGCATATCACAGATCTCTTACTCTGCAAACAAGCACAACAATACCCATCCATCATCACAAGTCAAAACATTTCATAATACACACATACACTTGCAAACAATCCAATCACAACTAGACAGTAAAAACAAAAACAAAGAAATATACACATCAGCACTCTCATTCCCCAGTCAAGCACAACAACAAATCAAGAAAATAAAAATTGAAGCCTTCCAACAAAAAAAACACACAAATGCCAATCACAAATCCAAATATCTGGTTCAGTCAATCCAACTACAACCAGACAGTAAAAAAACAAATTTAAGTAAATACAAACAACTATCTCATTCCCCAAGCTAGCACTAAAAGAAATCAAAATAAAAATAAAAACTGAAGCCGCAAATACTTATCTGGAAAGAAAGTAGACAATGTACATGAATACCAAAATAAATACACACAATAGCTCTCTCAAACTGCAAACAAGCATAACAGCAAATCAAAGAAAAAGCTGTCCAACTCAACAAAAGTAGACCAATGCTTATGAAATTATGAATACCCATATTCCATCACAAACCATACAACTTCATAAATTAAATGCATAGCAGCTCTCTCAACTTGCAAGACTGTAAAAATAAAAGAAATACACACAACAACTCCCTCGATCTGCAAACAAGCATAACAACAGATCAAAGAAAAAGCTGCAACTATCAATCCAGCACAAGAAAATAGACCAATGCATATGAAATTATGAATACCCACTTATAATCACAAACCATACCACAACTTCATAAATGAAATACACAGCAGCTCTCTTCAATCTGCTAGACTGTAAAAATCAAAGAGATACAGCCACTAACAAACATAACAACAAGTCAATGAAAAAACCGCAACCATTAATGTAACACAAGAAAAACAGACCAATGCATATGAATATCCATACTATCACAACCATGCAACTTCATAAATGAAATGCATAGCAGCTCTCTTCAATCTGCCAGACCCAGACTGTAAAAATCAAAGAAATATACACAAAAAAATCCCTTAATCTGCAAACGAGCATTACAACAAATCAAAGAAAAAGCCGCAACTACTAATCCAACACAAGAAAAATAAAACAATATTGCAAATGAACACCCATCTATCATCACAAACCATACAACTTCATAAATGAAATGCATAGCAGCTGTCTTCACTCTGCTAAACGGTTAAAAAATCATAGAAATACACACAACTCCGGCAACCTACAAACAAACATAACAACAAATCAAAGAAAAAGCAGCGGTTATTAATCCAACACAAGAAAAATAGACCAATATTGCAAATGAACGCGCACCGATCATCACAAACCATGCCACAAATTCATGAATGAAATGTACAGCAGCTCTCTTCAATATACTACACTGTAAAAATCAAAGAGATACACGCAACAACTCCCCCAATAGCCAAACAAACAAGAGAACACAGAAATGCCAATCACAAACCCAAACATACGCTTGTAATCACTCCAAGTCCCATAAGCAAACAGCCGGAGCAGGTCCAGAGACGAAGCGTGCTCGGAGCCATCAAGCTACGCCAAAGCAGAGATAACCAACCGCCGGCACTGTCAGGAAATCGAACAAGGAAACCCTAACACGGCAAAACGGGAACGGGAAGGGACGGGGGAGCGGGGGCGACCGACCTGGGAGAGGGAGGGGGAGGAGAGGAAGGAGGCGAAGGAGAAGAGGGAGGGGTGGGAGGTGGCGCGGCGGATGAGGGCGGCGAGGTCGGCGGGGGAGCCGGCGACGTCCGTGGCCTCGGCGGCGAAGCGGCTAAGGAGGTGGCGCTCCTCTTCCTCCTCCTGCGGCGGCTCCGCCATCGCCGAGCTTTTCTCGGCTCGAACCTCGGGCGTGGGGGGCGTGAGTACACGACGGTATTGAGTAACGGTCGATAGAGCGGAAATAATTATTATATTTCCTAATTTTTAGCTTCAAATAATAAATTTAGGGATTTTAGAGATTCGGCTATCCGAACATCAGATTAAATATAAGTATCATCCCAAACCCAATCAATATTAAAGAGAAATATATGCAAAATGTCACGTTGCGATTCACATTATGAATAAATTTTAGTTTTAGATAAATTATGGTTGAATAGCAATATAATAATTTAATATAGACTATAATAATTTAATATATTATAAATAGATTCGGATTGAATTAACTTTAAAAGATAAATCTTAATTGAAAAAAATATATACTATAATATTTTGATTTATTGTTATTATTATTTAGTTGTATCACATACCACACGAGTCGAACTAGCTTGCAAGCTTTTGTGATTTGGCTCGTCTTGAGTCGGACTCGATTTATTTTAAGCTCGAATTGAAACTCAATCTTAAAAAAATGGACTTGACTCAATTATAATAAAGCCAATTTTAATTTATAACAAACATAGTTAGATTCAACTCAAAAAAGCTCGACTTGATGTCTAATATAAACAATTAGTAATTTTTTTAACAATACATGGATAATATAAAATTAAAAATGATAATTTGGTATAAAAATAATTAAATCAAAACAATCTAATAGTTATTATATGTCCATCAATTAAGGATAATATCATTAAAAAATTTAAAATATTATATTATAAGGAACAAATTAGATCTTTAAACTTATGATAATAAAACTCAAATAAGATCGATGCTCGACTCGAAACTCAAAATAAAATAACCCAACTCCAAACTATGTAACTCGAAATTCGATTCATTTATCAAATTAATCGAGTTCGATTTGGGTGAAACTCAACTCCACTTAGCTCATGCCTAGCCCTACACGTACTATTATTGAGTTCTCTCTTTATTTTTTGATAAAAGTAGATAACAGTAGATTAGGATATAAATTCTGGTTTGGACTGTTCAACCATAATACTTAATAATAAAAAAATAATTTATTGAAATACAACTTTGGGTGATTTGATCTAAATGGAAAAATGGTATTTCACAGCTTTTACGATTATGATTGATAAATTTAAGGTTTTGAGAATGAATGGGTTGGATATAACTATCCGCAAATTGATCAAATATAATCAGGATATGGATATGAATTCGGATTATTCATATATAATATTCATTTGATAAATATTTGGATCACAAAAAGATTTGGGTGATTAGGCCAGTGTGTCTTTATTTTAACTAATTAAATAATTCAGTTTTGCATAAGTTATATATTGAATAGTTTTTTTAAGTATATAACCATTATATTACCATGTTGTGTAAGATAATCATTATGACTATATTTTATTTATTAACTTTTTATTTCATGTAAATAACAATAATATAAAACATATTGAATAGTGTATTTAATGAACAATATCAGAGTTTTAGCAGAGGTGAACTCAAATATTGGTGCGCTTGTAGGCACTTGATTTGAACTTGAGATGAACTTTGGCTCGAGTTAAATCAAGTTGAATGTAACTATCTGACCCAAAATGTAATATAATGAACTAAATTATTTATTTAAAAATGGTTAACAAAGTTAAAGATGTATAATCAATTCTTATTTATAAATCTTATAGTATGTATTAGATGTGGAACTTAGTTGATAGATTCACAATCTACCTGTCACGGGGTTCCTCTAGAGTACAAATTTTCACCTTAAAAGACACCACACGCGGCGTATTTCCCCTGAAAATACCAGCCCTCCACAAGTACACAACCAGAAACATGTTCCTTATGTAGCCTGTAAACAACAAACTCACATAAACAACCATCGACTTGCTGCTGCACCCAACTAGCACAATGCACGCACGCAGCAATCCTATCGGCTACCAGCATAGCCCAGCAATCTCTCGCACACAATATCAATCACACGCGCACAGCAATGCCGTGATTTGCGACTACTGCCACGCCAAGCAGTCTTTAGCGCTATCAACAACCTCAACTACCGCTACCGAGTAACGGTATGGACTAGTTATGGAATCCACCAGAACCGCCCCAGCACCAAACCCTATTATCGACACACTAGTATTACGGAACCCCTGTTCCAACCTTTATTGCAAACTCGAACAAAGGATTACAAGTAATCTCACCCCGACTACCTGTTCATCGTGGACATGCAAACCCCAACGACGTTGGTCTTCTTTCCCGATAAGAAGACCGTGAGAATTAAAGGAAACCTCGCTCACAAATAGTCCTCACCACAACCCTCAAGTCGTCCACCTGGATAGACTTGTTACATGCAATTCACTCAGCCTGAAAAACACTTGGTTGTGTAGAATGCATAATTGTGTACCTGGATCCCCGGTCGACAAAGGCACCCCTGCACTATGAAGTTCCAACTCTCAACGAAGACTTGGTTGCAGCAACTTCACCGTCTCCCTTCCTAGATCACAGCTAGCACTTCTCCATGTAGCGCTTCACCACAATTCATCCCAATGCGTTCCCTTGCACAAAGAGTCTATCGCTCAAAAGCACAACTCCTTGATTGCTTGAATGTCTCGGTAGACTTCTCCAAGAATCCGTCCTCTTTGTAGGTTACTCCCATGTAGTTATCTCCGAGCCCTGAAGATATTCTCTTGGTAGATCATGCGTCCAATTCTCCACGCTCATCATCTTTGCCATCCAAGTTATTGCTGGAATCCTTGCTCGTGCATGTGGATAGAATACCATAATCTTTCCAAAGATCCGATATACATTACCAGCAACTAACGTTGGCCAAAACCTTCGGTTGTACCGCTAGGCACCATGTCTCGCCCCTGGCTCGACCCTAGCACTAGTTCGATCGTGCGTTCAACCTGGACATCGCCACCACTGGACAACAGCATCGCTCGCTCAACGCCCGACTCGCTAGCACTCGTGCACCAGCGTTCGGCATCGGCTCGCAAACTGTGCTTGCTACCGCTCGGTCACGCCCGAACGCTTGCTCCCGCCCTCTCGCACCTGCATGCTGCGCTCGCTTGCACCCGCGCGCAGCGCTCGCTACTGCTCACGTACGCACTGTCAGGCTGCTCGGTACACGCTGCTCGCCCCACACTGCTCGTCCATGATCGGTAACTTGCTCGACATTGACTGCCAATGCTCGTGCCAACCTACTCGCTACTCCCAGGCTAGTGCTCGGTCAACTACACTCGCCTGGACCCAATTCACGAACCCATTAGCATCTGGAGGTTTCTTGCTACTCGCGCCACATGCCTGGTACTCCATTCCCGTTGCATATACTGATACTCATTGTCACCAACCCTTGCTCGACCACAATGCTCAGTCATCATAGCTACGTGCACCATGGTTCATCTATCGTCAATTCCAACACAGATTAGCATGGCCAGTTGTTTCCACCACTGGGCAACTCCGGTCACCCCTTAGGAACACAGGAACACTAGGAACAACCATCAAACCCTAGCCCCGTCACGTCCCATAGACTAGACCTGTGACACTACCCATCTTAGTAAATTTCATCCTTAAAATTCCAACATGTCCTTTTCGGGCCTGTGACTACCAATCTAACAAACATCCCTAGTCAGCCTACCATCCAACATAGAATTATAAAGCTCTAATACTATTTATAACAACCCGGCCCAGAGTAAAATATGGACTAAGTCACCTCTTTAAAAATTGTTAATTAAGTTAAAGATCTATAATACATTTTAACTTATAAATAGGATCCAACCCCAATAAATATTAAATAACGACTAAATTTAAGGATGCGACATTGAACACCTAGTAAATTCGAGTTTAATAGAACTAGTGTCGGTCATGCTAGGATAATTTTTCTCTTCATGGGATTGCATATAGGCCATAAAATCATTTTTCTAGTACCAGTTATATGTCGGTCTTACATAAAGCATGATAGTATCGAATTTTGAGATATCTGCTACGTACGTATCTATACTCCGACATTGCATGTTGATCTTGTTTGTGCATTATTTTGTTTGATAAACATTTTTTTTCAAAACAAAGCTCGTTATTAACTCGTTATTTATGCACTGATCAGTTGCTAACTCGTTATTAATGCACTGATTAGTTGATCCATTATCCTCTCTAATTAGCTCTGGTCTATAATAGTCAATAGCAGTTAGTTGCTTTGATAAAAAATCAGATTATTTATCTCTCCCCATGTATGGAGCATAGAATAGCCTTCTTCTGGATGGCAAATATTTTTGCTCACAAACAATTAGGCTCAATGACTTCCCGCTCTTGTATTCCTTTCTAGTTAATACATACAAGTCTTCTTGCTTTGGGTAAAAAACATATACATTCAGATATCTTCCATCTTGTGTCATTCCCTGCTTCCAAAACCTGAATGTATACAAATTTCTCCATCATTGATGTGCACTTCCCTTCTTTGCCAAAGGGAAAGCTTGGTATCAGGGGACCAATTTCACAAGATAAGTCCCCTTCAATCATTGAAACTTTTGACCTTTATCCTTTTCTTTTTCTCCTCCATGACTCACCACTAATTTTCATATTATAAGGTCCATCTCCACCCAGCAATGGCCTTTCAGCATGATTAGTAGCCTACAGATATAAGCTTTTTCATGTCTTTTTCTTTGTGTGCTATGTATGTATGCGTAATGCTATGCTCTTGAACTGTTGATACTCTTAGGAGAATGATTAATTATTTCAATTTTGCAATATGGAAGATGGGTATCTTCTATTCTTCTCCTTTTTTCATCCCAATTGAAGTGTAATCTATCTGCTTGGATTGTTCTAAACAACACCATGTAGAAAGGTGAAAATGTTAGATCTGCAGCCTGTTTCACTGCATAATTCCCAGCAAACTTTCCTATCAGCAATTAATATGAGCTTCTACATTCATTTCATGGAGGGTAGGTTGGCCTTGTTTGTTTGCAAAAGGCAGTTAATGTAAAGCTTGACTTCCAGGCCTCACCATTCTGTGCAGCAGCTAATTTGCCCACACCATAGTCCCCCCTTCTGCTAATTTGTATTTTAACTGATCTTTGTGTCACTACTTCGGTTCACCTTTGCCACCTGAAGTCCAGCCATTGAATTAAATACATGCTTGGAAGATATTTGAGTGTTGTATACAGATTTTAGGTGCGAGTGAGAGCCCTTTTTCATGGTCGTGGTGATCTCAAGATATGAAAATGGAGCACATGGGTGGGGACAAAAAGGAGCCTTTCACTCAATTCAACCTTGTCTGTGCATATGAGAATTTTGGAATCCTATCCCAAATTCCTCATACCTGTCCTTTCTCTTCCTCTCTTTTCTACCTTCTTTCACCGAAAGGTTGCAGCCATTTCAAGGTTTCAAGAAAGCAGTAGAGGGGGAGGATGGTGAAAAGAAGAGTTTTGTAGCGATCCAAAAGAGAAGGTTAACATTGGTGCAAATGCTCTCATTTTAAATGTGACCCAAAGAAAATTACAAACTTTTTAAGCACTAGCAGTCACAATGATTAGTTGTCTCATATTAGTATTAACATTGCAAACTTCAAATTTCATCTCTATCAGAGTAATAAGACCAAGAGTATTTAAACATTTCTGCTATTTCATTCCTGGCACCAAGCAATGAAATGAAGATAAAATTGAGCTGAAATGATGCAACTCCTAAACTGATGGGGTCATATCGTCTGTTTCATGGATTGGAGGTGACAATATATGGAATAAAAACAAGGAGGATGATGGAATTATAGCTGGGATGGCAAAAGAAATATAGTGAGGAAAATGTTGGTAGGGCCAAACAAACAAAGGTGAGGACAAGAAATCATACGTAGGAAGCCCCCACCCCCGTAGAAGAAGGCCTCCCTTGATCCAACCTTTCCTTCCCTGCCAGCTGACACCCACCTACCCTTGTGTATCACCCCTCCCACAACTAACCCTCTTCACCACCCAATCTCTAATTCTCGCCCGTTAACAATTTTATTACATACTTTTAGCTTGGTAACTCTGAAACTCTTCATTGTTGCCTGTCAATCAGGTCGTATGAACTTAGGAGAGAACGAAATAGAAGATAAAAGAAGAAATGAGATTGGACCCGTGAAACTTTAGAGTAAGATATGCTTGGTCCTATTACTTGAGTGGAGATAAAAGATGGATGGTACATAATCCATTGATATCAGTTGATCTTATGCAATCCAGTCTTGTAAGCCTCTCCCCTCCAGAATCTGGTTTTGAATCTTGCAGTTTCAGATCTTCTAACAACCCAGCAACTGGTGTGCACCCGTTAATCAACTTCACCACTAGAATTTGCATCATGAATGGCTGGGAAATATGAACACCGACTAGCTAAAAATTGTGTTCTATTTAAAAAAGAGTGGTATAGATCGGTAAAGGGATATCAAAACAAACAAGAATGGACCCATCAAGCACAATTATCTGGCATGCTAGATTATGTCACTTGAAAGGCGAAAAGGAGAAATTAAAGGCAAATAGGCACCATTTGGTTCAACTAAACTTAGAAAACTAGCACAAGGGCTGTCATCACCAGTGAAATCACCATTATAAACAACCTAAAACGCATAATTATGCCAAAGTTAACCCATCTACTCTACTAGTTCACTGAACAATTCCAAAATATTTTCACATTTTCTTATGTTCTTTTTATCAGTATTTTCGCCTAGTATAAATATCTTGACAAAGAACTAACTTGGGAGTACAATGCCAGCCTTCATCAAGAGGCCACCCACCCCCACCAGCCTAGCTAGAACAGACAAACCAGTGAAACACAATTTACTTCTCCTTTCCTCTCCAATCTCGTTTGTCAAAACCCTGTTCTCTCCTTTGAATCCAATACTGTGCTTTTCACAGAAGGCAAAAAGAAGCAAAAGTAGTCTCCAACTTATTCCAAAAGCCACTTTCTCCCAACACTGATCCCCATCCTTAAACACCTCCTTTAATCTTTAAATCCACATATAGCCCAAATAAAACCCTAATCAAGCAAGCGAAAGAACAAAACTTTTTAACTACGCCGCCCCTCGCATCACCACTTTTAACTACAACTTTTTTCAAAGACTGCTAAATATATAATAATGGGTATTTAACAAGGAATTGGATGTCTACCCTATAACTAATTAACCAAATTAAGCCACATTTTGCTAGAGAAACAAAAAAATTAACGAACACCAAATCATTCTACACAATTAAATACGAATAAACAAAAAATACAGTTAGCAATCCTTGTCTACCAAAAATTATTGCTAAGTTAAATAGTGTTGTACTGATCCCTGGTAATTATAATGCACTTATTAATACAAATTGAAAGGGTGTACCAGAAAATCTGCAGTGTACCCACCAAATTTAACGCCATCCTAGATCCACAATTAATTTAAATTAAGCCACAAAAACTAAAATATAAAAGGTACGCCAGCCCTCGCTACACCACCATAATCACAGATAACTAATGGCCATTACTATTACCTCACAAGTAAACACGACCATCTCGGACTGTGTTGTGCTTATTCGCAAATATAATATAATAAAGAAACGCTAACAATTTTAAGATATCAAAAGTTACAAAGATCATATATAGTTACTTTTATAAAATAAACAATTAAACCTCTACTTACTTCTAAAAATCCCTATAAAATAGTAATGCTATCCTCATAAGTATTATTGATTTAAAAAATTAATAAGCATTATTGATTTCAAAAATTAATAATAGATGATCAGACAAATCAAACTAATTACAACTAATATAATAATCTTGAGGCATGTTATGAGTTGGGTTGTGTGGTTCAAGCAACCATATAATATAGTATAGATTGTCTAATTATAATGATGGTATAGATTAATTTAAAAAAATTGCTCATTCTTCCCGTCTTCACTTCATTATTGGTGACAATTAAATTCGGAAAAAGTGCATAGCTTAGTGCAATCACATACAATTGAGATAGTTAAAATGCCTGCTGACTAAAAAAATGTTTTAACCCTGACAGTCGAGCAGGTGTTGGGGTTAAGATTTTTTTGTTTTTAGCTTTGGCTTACGCAGTCGACAGTGAGATCAAAATAAACTTAAAAAATAACCTAAAACATGATTCTAAATTATTTTCCCCCTATTATTATTTATAGTTAAGAGTACTTTGTGATATCTCAACAATACCAAATCTTTATTTGTAATTAAAACAAATAATTTTTTATAATATATTTTAAACATAATGTTAATGAGCTATAAAACTTTTTGAATTGTGCCTATAAAATAAATCGTTAAATTAAGTATATCTTTTATAAATATCTATAAAACATTTTTTTTACCTGACAACTTTTTAGAATCAAATTATTAGTTTTTTGAACATTAAAAAGAGAAAAAAGGAGGTTAAAAACTCTTAAATCAAGAACTGCGGGAGAGAAAGTGTCCCAAACAAAGTTTATTGAGATTACCTCCGAAAAAATCTTTATTACAAAGTAATTGGGTAGATGAAAGGGGAAATGGCGTACCAAAGAGTGGGCGCACCCGAACACATTTACAGACGGGGAAGAGAAATGGTTGCGCGTATATGATACAATCCACTCAAGCTTAACAAATGAAAAAGTGATAGGCAAACCAGTGTCGTCGTCGTTACCATCGCCGTTCTCCGACGGGCCGGCGGCCGGCGACTGCTCGCCGGCGGAGATGGGGTGTGTCACTTCCAAGCTCGACAACGAGGACAGCGTGAAGCGGTGCAAGGAGCGGCGCCGGCTCATGAAGCAGGCTGTGCACGCCCGCCACCACCTCGCCGCCGCCCACCATGACTACCTCCACTCCCTCATCCTCACCGCCACCGCCCTCCACGACTTCGCCAAGGGCGAGCCCCTGCTGTCTCCGACCAGACCCCCGCGGTCCTCCTCCACTCCCGCACCCGCCGCCCACCCTCCCCTCCCTCCCCCTCCCCCTCCCCCCGCCGCCGCCGCCGAGGCGGTTCGAGCCGTCGCCGTCGCCGACCATAGCCAGCTCGAACCTGCCGCCGATCCTCTCGGAGCGCGGCCGCTCGCCGCTGCCGCCGAAGAAGGCGTTCCCGAAGCAGCAACACCGGCGGCAACCTCCGGCCAATTCCTCTTACGCCTCCACGCCCTCCCAGGCCTCCTCGGTCTGGAATTGGGAGAGCTTCTACCCGCCGTCGCCGCCCTCCTCCGACTTCTTCGTCGCCCGCGCCGGCGCCGATCCCGACCCCGCCGGCTTCGATTCCGCCTCCTCCCGTTTCGCCGACGACGCGGCGACGGAGGCGGCCGAGCGGGCGGAGCGGGAGGAGGTGCAGTGCAGCGACTGGGGCGACCACGACCACGACCGCTTCTCCACCACCACCTCTAGCACCTCCGACGCCGGCGACGCCGACGACGACGGCGACTCGAAGTCGGAGGCCCCGACACGGTCGGAGATCGGGTCGGCGGCGGCAAGCAACTTCGTCCCTTCTCGCGTGCCGTCGATCTCGGAGAAGTTCTCTCGGCCAGCGCTTGAGAAGTCGGAGGCGGGGTACTCGGCGTCGCCGGCCGGCGGCGGGGAGTTGGGGGAGCTGCAGCTGGTGATGCGGCACCGGAACCTCACCGAGATCATGGCGGCCATCAAGGAGTACTTCCAGAAGGCCGCCGCCGCCGGCGAGACCGTCTCCGACGTCCTCGAGACCAGCCGCGCCCAGTTCGACCGCAGCTTCCGGCTGTTAAAAAGTATGTCCCCAAAATACCCCCATACATTTTTAATTTTTTTTTTACTATTTATTTATTTATTTGTAATAACTGTTTATGAAAATTTTAGTATAATTAGTGTGCCGGTTCAAGTAAATATTAAGTTGTTAAATTACAAAGTGATTATTAGATGATAAAAGTGAATTTCTTCAATTTGAAAAAATGGTTATATGATGTTGATAGATATGGTTGGATTTTTTCTTTATCTGATATATCACACACTAACTAATATTAAATAAGTATGTAATAATATTTATATTGAGTAATAATATATTGTAAGGTCTTATTGTTAAGATAGAAGTAATAGCATAGAATGAGGCGTAATTAAATCATTCTCTGTTGTAGTTTTGAAATTTTAATAATAATAAGTATTATTATCAATAATTATCTAATTGCTCGTTTGCTCTTACCATTAAGAAATTTTCCCGATAATTATTTTTATATATAATAATAAATATTTATTTGTGATATTATTTATATGCATATTAGAATATCAGTATCTATATGATACTATATAATTTATTATTATAATTTTATATAATAAGGAGTTGTGTTTGGTTTGATGGATTGCCTAAAAAAAGAATTTTGTTTTATTAAATATTTATTTACATTCATGGCATTTGGTAGTTTAATTGGATTGTTGTTAGATGCGATTTGTTTTACTGGTGTGGGAACAGAGACAGTGTACCACTCGAACAGTGTGTTGAGCAACCTGTCGTCGACGTGGACGTCGCGGCCGCCACTGTCGATACGGTACAAGTTCGACACCGCGAAGATGGACGTATCTGGGGATGAGAGCAGTCACTGTTCGACGCTGGAGAGGTTGCTAGCATGGGAGAGCAAGCTCTACGAGGAAGTGAAGGTAAAATGACCGAATTGCTTTTTGATGTCCAATAATTGTTTAGTAGATTTGGTTTACCCATGGCAAGTTTCATAGTTTTAGTACATTTTGTGTGCAAATCATAGTTTAGAACATTAGTTTGTTAGAGGATGTCGGGAGGCTTGAACATGGATAGATCTAGCCATTGAAGTTAATATGAATTGGGGTTTAGCTCATTGACAATGACTAAATTTTCGAGATAAACATTAGATCATTTTTGCTGTTTAACCTGAACTTTTTTTGTGTATGTTGTTTATGAAGAAGTTGCTTGGCATTAACTCAATCTAGAAGAAGTTGCTTCGCATTAACTCAATCTAGATTAAAAATACTACCTTGAATCAAATCTAGTCTTCTTTTCAACCAGGCTTTTTCCATAAAATTTACTGGCATCCTCTATTTGTCTTTGTAATCTAGTCACTTGATGTAAGATAATTGTTATGAAATATAATTTAACTTTCAATATGGTTCGTGGGAAGTGCAGGCGAGGGAGGGAGTGAAGATAGAGCATGAGAAGAAGCTGGCAGCGCTACAGAGGCAGGAAGGGCGGGGCAGAGACCAGGCGAGGCTGGACAAGACCAAGGCCTCCATCAAGAAGCTCCAGTCCCTCATCGTCGTCACCTCTCAGGCCGTCTCCGCCACCTCCACGGCCGTTGTCGACGCTCGTGACAACCAGCTCGCCCCCCAGCTCGTCGAGCTCTGTTGTGCGTATGTCTCTACCAACCCCACTCCCTCTCTCCTCATATCAGTCATAATCTGTGGTGCATTGGAAGTGGAACGTTTTCTTCTAAAAAACATCGAGTACCTGTTGTGCAGGTCTATGGTGTACTTGGGTGCCGATGAAATTTGGCTTTTACTTTATTGTGCCAGTGACGGTGGGTTTGTTGCTCTTGCCTGAAACGGATCTGACTGGTGATGGGATGCGAAATCAATTAGTAACCAGGGGACCAATCAACCCGCTTTTTCACCTTTTCATCGTCGTATACATTCCCCACACCACTTTTACAAAACTTTAAATTTTTTTAATATTAGTATGCATTCCTCAGACCTGCAGAAGTGTAATTAGTTTGACATGAAACTGTTTGGTGATTAAGAAGTGTACATTGTTGCTTACATTTTGATGGTTTGTGTTTGATAATTAGGATAATTTCCTGTTTTCCTTGTTCGTTCTGTTTTCTAAAAAAGCTGAATTAGTACAGCTAGATTGACATGAAATGGTTAATGTTTGATAAGATATTGAAGGTGGAAACGATTGAAAATGAAACGCAGGCTAATGAGCATGTGGAGATCCATGAACGAGCTGCACGAGGTGCAGAACGACATAGTTCAACAAGTGCGGGGTCTGGTCAACGCCGGCACCGGCGCCGGCGCCTCGACGTCGGACCTCCACCGGCAGGCCACCGGCCACCTCGAGTCGGCGGTGTCGGCCTGGCACTCTGCCTTTTGCCGCCTCATCACCTACCAGCGCGACTACGTCACCTCCCTTAATGGCTGGTTGAAGCTCTCCCTCCTCCCCGTCGCCGAAGACGACCCAGAATCAGCCGGCGCCGGCGCGACCACAAGGGTGGCCTCTGATCTGTTCACATTCTCCGACGAGTGGAAGCAGGCGCTGGACCGGGTGCCGGACACGGTGGCGTCGGAGGCCATCAAGAGCTTCGTCCGGGTGGTGCACGCCATCGCCGAGAAGCAGGCCGAGGAGGCCAAGGTGAAGAAAAAGGCCGAGAACACGGCGAGGGAGCTCGAGAAGAGGTCCATGGCGCTGAGGAACATCGAGAGGAAGTTCTACCAGTCGTACTCCATGGTCGGCGTGGAGCTGCCGGACGCCAGCGGGAGAGGCGGGCCGCCGGCTCTCGACGCCGGCGACCCCCTTGCCGAGAAGAGGGCCGAGCTCACGGTGTGGCGGGGGAGGGTAGAGGACGAGATGGCCAGGCACGCCAAGGCGGTAGAGGTGACGAGGGCCATGACCCTCAACAACATCCAGACTGGGCTTCCTGGCGTCTTCCAGGCCATGACTGGTTTCTCCGGAGTCCTTGCCGAGGCCCTTGCGAGTGTCTGCAGAAAAGCCGGCCGAGCTTAGTTCAACTACAGTTGAGTGGTGAAGGAGCTAGGTTCAATCTGTGCTGTTTATGAGGAAATTGTACAGAGCATGAAGATCTTTGAAACCATGGTAAGAATGAAGAGATCATGATTGCAAGTGAGAAGCTCAATTTTGAAGATGGGTTGCAAAATAAAATTAAGAAGGGGAGCAAGATTTGCTGGTCGGAATAAGAGTGTGATCTTGGGATCCTTAGAGAAGGTCGAGGGAGGGGTCTGTGCTCTGTTTCCGAGCAGAGAACATGTTGTCTGAGCTGGTATAGATATAAGGTACATTTGATTTGGCAAAGCTTTTGTTTATAAACTATAAACATGCATTCATACAAGTTTATATGTACAGTGGATATATATTATATTTGACCTGCATCATCGTTCCGGCGATATCAAAAGTTCATCTCCTTTTTTGTTTGGTAAAATTATTAATCTACGAAGATTCATCTCCAATGGCAGACCAAAACCTTGTCTGTCATTGTGTCTGTGTTCATTGTATTTGTGGCCTCCATCAGACATTGAAAGGATTTGCTCTTGTTCTGATCCTTATCCGATTAACTTCGTTGAGCTCTCTGTTTTATGATGATAGCCCAAAACTGGGTATTTTTATTTTTTTCTGATAAAATGTGTGAATTTCTGCACTCTGTTGTTCTGATCAGAGCTTGTACGCGTCGCCGCCATGCCAAAAGTTTGTATATGATCCTAACAGGCACGTATGCCTTCCTTCCCACTTTGAACCATACGTGTCACCTCTCTGTCCTCCTTTTGTATAAACAAATGCAAACCGATGTTTGTGACCTGTTCCCTGCAACTTACACTAGTAGAACCTTATTATTGTGACATCCAATTTAGCAAATTGATGGATCAATCTCGCCGTCAGCACGGCCGGCAGCCGGCCACACACCCGGCGGTGAAGGCGGCCACTGCCGCCGCCCCCTCCTTCTGCTCTCGGCGCTCACGCTCGCCGGGGCCGTCATTGGTCTGCCTCTCCAAGTGGTCCTGGGCCGTTGGATATAATGCTTGATGCGGGGGCCCAGTTGGAGCTGTTGTAATTTTGACTCCCTTCAATGTGTGGGTTCTTGAGTTTCTCCTTGTTTGCTTGATAATGTATCATGCGTAATGCAATAATATCAACATCAATTATAAAAATTAAATGCTACGGAGGACCAATAAAACATACACGGAGGGTTAGGCATGGTTGCAAAAAATGGCCGATTTCGAGTGGAATTGGCTGATTTAAATTAGATCTATACAAATCAATCATTATAAAAATTGGTCCATAAATTTACCAAGTTGAGTCAATCCACGAATCGGCTGATTTGGAAAATGGGGGGAGGACGGGGTGACGAGGGCAAGTGGTGAAGATAGGGGGTGACAGGATTGGGGGGGGGGGGTGGGAGACGACGTGGGGGGATGGTGGACGGCAATGATGGGTGGCGGGGTGGGGTGAAAGGCAAGGGAGACGGGCGGGGCTGTCAGGACCGGGCGTGTAGGCTGGGCAGGGGATCGACAAGGGGGTGATGACGATTGGGCGAGGGGTTGACGGGGGAGTGACGATGTGGGGGATGGTGGGCGGCGACAGTGGGGGGAGGGGGATGGGGGATGGGTAGAGCCATTGAGGACGATTGGCGGGGCCGAACTAGTAGGGGCAGCAACGATTGGTGGTGGCACAGTTGAAGGCAATGTTAGCGATGGTAAAGGAAGGGTGACGTGCCGGTGGGGAGAGAGAATCAGGGGAAGAAATAGTCGGTAGACATCCTTGTATTAAAAAGTTGACATGAGTTCAACCCGAATTAAAAATAATAACTCAAAATAATTTTAAAAATTTTAAAAAAATATAAAAAATACTATAAAATATAATATACATCATACATAAAAATAACATATTCTATAACTAATACACTACTAATTTTGATCGATTCAAATAAATTAATTTTTATTCGATTATTGATAAATTAGTCTGACATGAACTTCCTATCTAATTTAATGTCAGGAGTCTAATTTTTGTAATCATGGGTAATGAGATTATAATATTCTATGCTACAAAATACATTACGGGAAAAAGCTGTGTTGATTGATAAGTCAACGGCATAACCATTTAATTGATTTTTTTGATTCCAATCAATAGTGGTTGAAAATCCCATACATAGGTTTTCTGCATCCACTCAAATATTCTTATCTCAAAACTTTTGGCAAATTTGATTGATGATGTTTAGAGGAGGGTGAGCATTCCTACCGACTCAAATTATCAAATAAACCTAACCGAGCTACCAAGTAGATGTTGGATGATTTTTTTGAAACTGTAATCGAAATATTTTTTTGTTAAAATCGAACAGAATTAAACTGAAATAAAGCGTCTTTGATGAAAAATGTAAGTACAGTTTGGGGTGGGAGGGATCCGATCCTTGCGACTATTTAAACAACTGTATACTCCATTCAAGAAGAAGAAGAAGAAGTGGATACTGTATCAAGCATGTCATTCCATTTTTTATATGGGATGCTTTCTAGTTTATAGGTTCTGAAAGATGTGACTTATGTTTTGCAAGTTTTGGAATTTCCATAATTGGTTTTCATTTACATCTGTGGACTGAAGGCACTTGCTCACTGAGTTTCTTATCATATTACAGTGAGTGGTGCATACAATATTTCAATACCAGCCTACAAATGCTTCGATAAAGCTGGCCAAAGAATGGAAGGACATGCTTTCTGTTGATGTAATTATTTGGGATCAGCATGGATTTAATGAACTAACCCACAAAAGTATGGGACCATCTGTGTATGAAGTATCTGGGATTTTCTACGAGTTTGATGGGACATTGAAGCTGGGCATATTGCCTGCTAGTATCTTCCGCAGTGGTCATACCTTCTTCGTCCAAGTAATGATTTTCTTTATAATAGACAAGGCTGGTTTAACTGTTCAATTGCTTGGGGAGTAAAACATGCTGTAATTTGTATTTTTCCTTTAGAAAAATGATATTGATAAGAATGTATATTCGAATAGGCAATGTGCCAACAGCTTCAACTGGAGCCCTATGCTGTGCATACACCACATTTCAGTTTGCAGGCACCGAAGGAAAAAGCCACCGGCTACATGAAGCAATGCTTTCTTATGATCCACCAGAGTATTATGATTCACCTGGTACACTTTATTCACCTGTTTGTTGTTGAACTTGATAATTACTGGTTCTAATCATACTACCAGCTACCAAGCAGAATCTAATAGCCACTGATTTAAATACCTTAGCTGATCCCTATCCCACTCTTGTAATTTTTCATCTTCTATGAGTATTTATATTGACTGAATTTTCTTACAAAGTGGTATTGAAAGTCCACTCGCTTCATTAATATTTTAACTGACCATGCATGGCTTAGACTCTGTTACATTTTACATGGAAAGCTAACTCAATGGACAAGGCTTGAAGGTCAAATTGGTCACGCCCGCATAGGATGCTTATTATCATCTTTGAAATTAGTTGATGTGGAATTGATGTATCTATTACAAGAAACCGGCAAGCTAGTCCTTGTTTGCTAATTGGATCTTCACATGACATGAGTGAGTTCAAAATAGGATGGAATTGGCAATTCTCCATGGCATACAAGTGGGTCTATGAGCATCCGTATGCACAACACAAGAAAAGTCTAAAAAATATCACTGCTTTTATTTGTTACTGTATGTCAGTTGAGAAAATGTTTCTGGCATCTATGTATATATAATATATCGTCATGCATTTTATTGCAAGAATTAATGTATTTGACCAATGTCCACAGGTGGTTTAATATCATTTAAACCAAGCATACCCAAGTGGCTGTTATTTGACGGAGACCACACAGTTAAATCACATTTCTTACTTGTTAATTATCAAGTATGCTAGATGATTTATGGCAAGGAGTAGTATATTAGATGGATATTTGAAGTAGTGAAGTATATGTAGTTGTTCTGAGGAATTACAACGTCATTCTTTTTGGTTTGCAGTTGAAGCAGATAAGGACTGCTCTTGCGATTGCATTGCTGCTAAATCGAACACTGGCATGAAAAAAGCTGAAGCACATTTCTGAGAGCATTTACTCACTTTTTACCACTTCCTTAATGTGTTAAATTATTGCAGCATTAGCTCCAAGATAATAATTGTTGTGTTATCCTTTTCCGTCTATACCAAAGTGTTTACAATATATTGGAGCATCAAAAGTCAAAATTGGGTTTTTGAGTTGTTGAATAAAGTTGCTTTTTACCGAGTTATAGATAATAAAGCTTACTACAATCTTGTGAGAACTTGGTCTCAGCAATGAGGTAAAGGGATGAGCATAGACGGCATTTATCTGAGCCTAGTTTTACCGTGTTGGATTTCAGAGGACACAAAAAGTTACAAGATGTCTTTGGAAGGCCATGCACTAGGGCTGTGCCACCTTGTCAGATCAATAAATTGCTTACCTTGCAGTCAAGTTCATGAATATCTTTAGTGTCTGTTCATATCAAGAAGTTCTCCTATACGCATATGCTTAATGCTGAATGTAATTCACTTGCCTAATCTTTTGGGACCTATTGACTCATTTTGTATTACATATATGAATTTCTCATTCCTTACACAAAGTAAAACTTACATATTCCTAGAAGATCTTGTACTTATTTGTGTTCTTGTTTGCAGGTGATGCCTCCACTATGGTGTAGGTTGGATAGGCTGTGGCTTGGTCATCCTGGTATTTTAAGAGGCACGATGACTAGACAACCATTCCTTTGCCCACTGGACCATGTTTTTGAGCAACATTCGACCATCTGAATACTGGCCAAGTATTAGCTTCTTGTAGTAGTTTCTTTTCTTTGAACTTGATCTTTCTCTATGTACATACAGGCATTGAGTGTGATGATATTCTAAGCCTCCTTAGTTATGTTTATAGAACTATTTTAAGACGGTGAGAATTTAGAACTTCATGTTCTTGGAAAGTAGGTGGGTTTTATATTTGCAAATGAAGGTCAATGTTATGTTGAAAGAGTTTCCGGTGGAGAAGTTTGGCGTCCAAATTGATTTCAGAGAGTACTAATTCCTGGATAACCCTCGACTTCCGAATTGGGTGAGTATATGCCTCATGTGACGGTTGATCTGCAAGTTCATTTTAGTGCCTGAATCTTCTGATTTAAAATTTTATGCTTTCCTCTTTGTTAAGATATTCGTTAAACAAGGGCCGAAATTCCCAAGAATGCACTGATTGTGATTTTTATCAGCTACCTTAATTTTTATCAGCTGCTGAATTAGACCTAGTGGGGTACAATTATGGTTCATCGTTTTTTCAGATGAATGACTAGATTGGTAGATTAGCTACAGTGTACAAAGCCACACATGAAAGCCAAGCCTGATTAATTGGCAGAGTGGGCCGTTGACCAGGATTATCATTTGTGCTTTCAGATTGTGTATGGGATAATGCAATGGCAGCATGAGGAACATTTGCCTTTTGACGAAAACGTTTTTTTTGTTACTTGTGTCTATATTCAATGGGTATTGTTTCTTGTTTGCAAGAATGTCGTAGCAGACTATTGTCTAAATCAACTAAGAAATTTAAGTGTAATACATGCACTCATTGCTGTGCCAATATTTTATGTTTTCAAGAGATCTAATTATTACTAGCGGTTGGAGCTAAAACTTAATATTTTTCTGTTCTGGCCATGCAATTCAATAGCATATCTTGTAGATGCATTTCCTATTTTATGTTATCGAGAGATCTAATATTACTAGTGGTTGGAGCTAAAACTTATCCTGTTCTGTTCTTTCTGGCCAAGCAATTCAATAGCATATCTTGTTGATGCATTTCCTATTCTCTTTTTATCTAGGTGAGAGACTGAAAGCTGCCTGTAGAAATTTGTGATAATCATTCTCCAGGTTGTGAGGCAAATGGCTTTAGTCAGGGTGGCTCCTCAGATTCCCTAAGCGGGGTAGTGAAGAAAAGGTATGATTATGTATAAGTTCTTGGGCTGAACTTCATTGTTAAATGGAGGGCACTGAGGATTAGTTTTGCATTGCATACGGGTGTAGTTATCCATTATGCGATACAATAAGTTCTTTTTTTCCATTCATATATTTTAACATAGTGATTCTCTTTGTTTTGGTTGTGCTTGTTGATATTTTCACAGTTGAAAAGAGTCTTCTCACACTATAAGGATGTAAAAATACTACATTTCTCATCAGCGGTGGATGCCTTCCAGGGCTTCACAGACAAGGCAAGTTATGCAAGTCTTTATGAGGAAAGAGTTACTACTTGAGATAAATAAAATAAATAATATGCTGTCTTAGCCAGCACTTCTAAATATGGCTGGGAAATGGAAATGGCTGCTTCATTAGCATGTGAATTCTTGACTAGAATGACTGTTAGCAAGACCACCAATCCAACAGCCCGTTATGGAGAAGCGAGTGGGAGAGATTTCACTGGGATGGCAGCGTGCATGAAAGTATGTGTTGGGCAACTGAGACCAGTAGGAATGAGTCAGCTCAAGTGTTGTTAAACTATGCGGTGATAGCATATGGTTTAAATGTTTTTATTTTATTAGTTAAACTGGCACTTTTATTGAATAGAACCTCAGAACAGTTGGTCTATCACCCAGCCATCATTGAACTCTCCATCCGCCTGTTATTTAACCTAACCTATTTAGTTACTTAGCAACTTGATAGTTATGGTCTTAGTGTAAGCAGGTAACGGAGGAGAAGTTTAAAAATCGTGTGAATCGCTATGTTGGGATATGGTGTTGTTTGATGCTTGAACGTGGGCATATATATTATGACATGTATTGGGATGAAAAACCTTGATGGAAACCAATGCCTCTGGCGAGTCCAGACGATGATCATCCACCATGGCAAGGTTAACTATTAGTACAAAAGCTAATAGATAATTGAGGATGAAGAGCATGAGCAATAGAATTGGCTGGCTGTTTGCATTTGGCAGTTGGGCATGCTTCCTCTACATGCATCTTTATGTACACGGTGAGGTTCAGAATAGAGGGAGCTGCCCAGGTCAAACAGTTGCAAAGATTTGCAGCCTTTGATGTCAAAAGGTAAATACTCTGAACTAACTTTCATTCTAGTGCCAAGTTACGTTTTTGTTTTAAGAGGGAATTAACAAGCTCATGGTTATTTTGTTCTGTCATCGATTAGGAAGTTCGATTGGTTCACCAGGGCATAATGAAATAACGAGAAGTTTTTACCCCAAATGTTTGTCCACCAATAGCAACTTCGTTTTTCAGCAAAAACTAGCTATCCATGACAAGTTTTCTTATGGCCATTGTGGTTTAGGAATAACAAGTATTCATTTATGATGTTTGTATAATAGGCAGGCTATTGGAGGAGTATTAAATATGATAAGGCAATTAAATGTCTCATATCATTTCAGGTGCTGCTTTGGAATTTTTGTTTCCTTTATATTCTTTTAGAATTTAACATATGTTTTCTTCAAAATGGAAGGTGAAGCCATTTTGTCAAAAACAAAAAAAAGCAAAAGTTGCCCCTCCAAGAGCATGAAACACCACTCTTGTGAGTAATTAACCTTAAAAGAAAAAATATAAGCACGTACAGGAAATTTCTCAATGCAAACTTAAATTTGGTTTTGGTGAAATCCTTTTACCATGAAAAACATATGCCTCACATCTCTATGTATTGAACATGATTCATGATGCTATACATGCAGAGCATAGATATCAGCAATCAGCATTCTAGTTTTTAACTGATACGAACAATTGAAACGAAAAATTCAACATTAGCTTCAACATAAACTCTTTCTAAACATCCATGCCCTAACATGTTCACCGGTGAAGATTCTCTTGCTGGCAATTCACATTTAACGGCAAGAAAATGATTCAAGATCCTCATTCAGAGATTCTAGCGAAACTGATGAAACCAACGTTGAAGTCGTAATTGCTTCATAGGAGGAGCAACGTATGGCTTCTTCTTCTGAGGGCACAACCACTTCCCAGATATCTCTGCTGTGCCAAACTTTACTAGAGCATTTGCACTTTCCACTGAGCCTACTGCCGGCGGCCGAATATTTTCTTTCCCAATTACATTGCCATGCCTATTTCCATTCAAAGGTGAATCTCCATTGTCCTGAGCTGGCAAAATCTTTTGATTTTTGTTCTTCATTACGACTTCTTTATCGCTAAATCCATAATTCTCCCTCTTCTTTTTCGTTGAAATGAATCCATCATTTTGTATACATGTTTTCTTCTCTGAGTTGCAGGTTGAAAGAGGTTGTTTAGGAGACATTTGACTCATTCCCTTGGGGGACAGGAGATCTGTGCGTTGCTCTCTTGAAGCCTTTCCTCCTACCACCTCCTCTTCTTTACTTATCCTTCCAGTCAGTACCACCTCATCTTCTTTACTTATCCTTCCAGTCAGTACCACCTCCTCTTCTTTACTTATCCTTCCAGTCAGTTCATCTGATTCAGGTTCTTTTTGATTTTCAGATGAGCTCGTGGGCATTTTTGTGGAAGTGCAATCTGTGTCTGAGTTCAATTCACGTGGCAGAGCTTCCACAGAAGCAGCTGCAATTTTCTCTCTAGCAGAAATCACCGAGTCACATTTATTCAAAATGGCAGTTTCATGAATTTCATCATCCACATTGGACACACTGCTTGTTTTCCAAGGACACTCCGCTTCAACAGTCCCGTCTTTAGCCAAAAACTGCAAATTCTTTAACCAAACCTACAACAAAGTCCATACGTAAAAATAACAAGATTGCTACTTTCTTGCAAATTCCAAATACAAAAGAATCCAAACCTTCCCGTCTTCTTCTTCATTTTCACCCCCGAATTCGTTCAATTGCAGGGATTCGCAGCTGCTGAACCAGTCCCGAATGTCCGGAGGCTCTGTATAACAACACACCTAAAAATCCCATTCAACCAAGAATCATGAAATTCAACAAAAACACAAAAACAGTCGGATGAAAAAAGCCGGGCCAGTCACCGGGTGGAAGTGAAAGCATCTGCGAAGGATCATCCATCTGCAAATCATCCAACCTTCGCTTCAACAATGGCAAACATTTTGCGTGTTAAAGTCCCGAACAAAAAAGACGATCCAATCACAAGAGCCAGACACCGCCACACCCACCTCTAAATCAACCACTGCGTCTGACTCCTCGCCGGAGGCGCTCCCGGAAAACCGGGTGGCGCCGCCGAAGAACAAGGCGAAATATACAAGAAGGCCTTCCCGCCAAATTTTTGAACGTTGGCGGGAATGGTTTGGAAACTGCTGGGCTTATGAATGGGCCTACAGTAAGACCAAGCCCATTTATGACGGCCCATCTTCCTCGCATGGGGTTGCCCTAGTGGTGAAGGATCCAAGCTGGCCCAAAGGCTTGGGAGTTTGTTGGGCTGTCCGCCAAAGTTTTAATACCGAACCGGTTATCATACTAGATTCATAGACGATACGGAGTATATTTGGTTCAACCGGGTCAAAACAAAACCGGCTTGATTAGATTTTAAAGTTATAATAAAATATTATTTTATTAAACATGAAAACTATATTTTATGGACAGTATTTGAATCAATGCCGGTTACAACTTGTGGTTAATCATAATTTGAGAAAATATCGGATTAAAATTTTGGGTATGAATTAAATTAGCCATACGCAATTAGAAGAGGGTACAAAGTAATACCGAGTCTAATATCGGGTCGGACTGGCCTATACCATACAATACTTAAAATTATAGATGTAAGGTTTATTTGTAAGATGAGATTATAACATCTAATAAGATATGCCTGGGATAACACACAAAGACAACGACAATTTTAGAATTTTAATATTAGTAAATGTTTACACATGATATGCTCATTTTTTTGTCTAAAAGCATTCTCAATAAGGATTTAGGGCCAAGTAGTCCAACGGAAATTACCAAACAAACCGAACCGATTATTCTTAAATTTTAGTTCGGATGGTTTTGGACAAATTCAGTTTGGAATTGCACCAAATCAAAACCAGAGAAAAGCCGAAAATTTTATTTGATAACGATGTTTTATGTGGGTTATTATTAATTTTTTGATTTATTTGAGATGTTTAATTTAATATCCATGGATAGAATGCTTTAAATTTATTTATTATAAAAGTGATAATTAATTTTGTTATATTTTAATAATTTTGGTTTCGAATAAACTAAATAGAACCAAAATGAAATATTTAAGTTCGGCTTTAGAAAAATTTTGGGTTCGGTCCGGTGTAAAAATTAAGTGGCCTAAACCACATTTGGGACCTGAATCCGACTTGATTAAGTTTGAATATCCTAACCTTTCAATCCGATTTGTATCAGATATGAGTCCAAGCCGGAAGCATTGGATCCAAATGTCCAAGACATAAACCAATCCCTAGATAGAAATGAGAAATTATGAATGAAAAGAGTTACCTAGGGTTTCACATGAATAGAAGACGAAGCCTGAGCTGGAACCAAGTAGAGCCCAAGCCAAAGTTTTCAATGTCATAGACTATGAAATATGGCCTTTTCACAGTTTGATGACTTGCACAAACTCTAAAATTTATGAACTCCAGGATTTGATTTTGGCAGACACTGCACAATATCTGTAAATCTGGCCACAAAATTTTTTTCCCAAGATTCATTGCAATAAGAAATTTGATTTTTTTTCTAAGATCCATTACAATAAGAAATTTCCATACCAAGTTTTTCGGGCGAGGTTCATCGTTCTGACTTCTAAGCATGTACTCTGCAGCAAACAAACAATCTGACACTGGTGAAAAGCACTTTTCTGGTTAAAAATGGCAAATAGAAATGCCCATTGTGCATGTAAGTTTCATGAATGTTTGAAATATGCATACATCTTTGAGTCATATTCTCTCCACCCACTTGCGGAGTAAGATGAAATACACCAGGATTCGACGAATAATGATCATCGCAACTCCACAGAAGTCAATGAAAGAATTACCCCATTCACAATTCAGAATGAGGAGGGTTAGTGATCTAAGCACTTCTTCCGGAAATTACTTTGACTATTGCACTCTACAAATCAGTATTTTCAGCTTCTGCCTTCTTATAACATTCGAGTGTTATGTTACAATTGTTCATAGTACGTGCATCAAGAAGGCTGTGATTCCAAAGTTTTATTATGAACAGCTTCCAACACCTTTCAAGATCATATAGAGAAGAATGCGGTTAAAATGCATGAAAGCAAGAGGCACTCTGACTACTATAAACAAGAATTTAACAATTTCCTTTATCAAAAGAATTCATTTCTATTTTTAATAAAAAAAGCTCTACATATTTGCTACATCTTTAAGATAAAGTCATACTCTACGTCCAGTTGCTTCTCATGGATTTTCATAACCCTGCTGCGCAACTAAGTACTTAATTCAATGTCCTAATTTTAATATTGATGCTCGTTTTTATGCATTTTTATCAAAATTCAACATTATCTCATAACATAAGAAAGGCCTTAAATTTACAAATATTTGCTTCCTGAACATTAATATCTTCTTTAGTCAAAATACAAATAAAAAAGAAGTCCACAAGATTAAATGTGAAAACTTTCAGCAGAAGACATTCATGGGAACAGAATTTTAGGTAAATTTATCAGAAATGCACTTTACCAAAGAAGAGCCAGTGTTTGAATTAGAAGGCCACCATGCAGCTTTGAAAAAGCCTCACACGCCCATGGTATATGCCCATCTGCCAATACTCTATAACAGCACCCGTTGCCGTTAAATATAAGACCAACACAGACTACTGATGAACCAAAAGGAAAAGGTCATGTACTCGCATAAATGCCAAAGCAATCTTGAACATGAGATACAATCACACGAAGACATGAAATCATTAGGGACAAAGGAATTAAGGTACCAACGCAACTAACCTTTGCTTTCTGACAAATGAATTCCAAAGATGCATAAGTTGTTTTTCATCTTTCGTTACATCCACAAAATCATCAAGCATCTGCATCAGATTTCAACATTTCCATTAAGTTGTAAAACATGGACTCGGCAGCCATTATAGAGCGAGCAGTAGCGATCCTGTAGAAAAGTCCACTCTCATCCACAATAGACCAGTAAACCACAGCTAACTGACATATTTTTACCTTAACTGTCCTTATTCATGCATACGAAAATAAATATTGACAATCAGCAAGGACGTTCATAAAATCAACAGTTCAACTTTTTGGTGTCTGAAGATGACGTATCAAATGCTTATTTCTGACTGAACTAATTCCTCAAGACTGCGGTCAGCTAGATAGCTAAGTTTGGAAAAAATGCCTGAGATGAAAGGGGATATAAATAGTCGAATGTTGTAATAATTCTCTGTCTACAACAAGAAATAATTGTAGTTTGCTCTTCTTATCCCTTTATTCTCCAAGAAATTGGAGAGATAAGGCTTTTTGCCTGTCTTTTATGAAAACCACAGGAACCCAGGAACTTGCCAAAATGAATTTCATGGAATTCAATCACCATTGGTCCTAAAAGGTTTCTTTCAAGGGGAAGCATCTTCAGCAGATTATCTTGGTAACAGACTAAGAGGCATGCTCAGTTAGTGGCAAAAAATGATATAATCTATTTTCTTAGCTTCACTTATTTTCTTCCTAAACATGATAAAAAAAGTGCATGGCAAATGAAAACGAATACTGCAATAATGAAAAAAGAAATAACCAAAAAATCAGGATATCAGAATCGGAGAAGAAAAAATATGTTATCAAAGCATATTGCTCAGACCCATCTGTCTTCAAAATCTGCAATATCATTGTCAACTTCATCTTCACTATCCGGATCTGAAAGCACTTGTTCTATTGCCGTAGGCTATAAGCACCATACCATTCAATTTAAACAAAAAGTTAATTTTTGCTCTTTATAATATATATACTCATCAAACCAGCTAATTTTAGCAGGCAATGGTCACATATAACATTAAATATACGCAAGAAAGCATCACAGACAACTACCATTCAACTAGGAAAATTTTAACACAGAGTTATTCTAACCATTTTACCTACTACGGGTGATGTTATGGATAATTGGTTCTGTTTTGTCAAATTTTTTTAACTTGAGAAATACCAGGTTAAAGGAAAATAGAAGGTTTACCACCTGTGCCCTGTGAGAGTGAAAGAACTGACGCTTTTTCAGAAGTGCATGGCTGAACAAGAAGCTGATCAGTTGAAAATGAACAAAGATAAACTTGTAACAGTATGAGAAGTTGAACATTAATGGACTTACCTATCTTGATCAGCTCGATCTGAAGATAACTTTCTTCTTTGAACATGGCAATAGACAATGATCAGAAACTAGCTGACCACAATCCGCTCTTACAGTGCCCAAAGCAGCGGCTGCACAAGCACCGGGGGCATTAGAACATGAGGCAACTGGTTCTATGCTCCTTAGATCAGAATTATCAGATTTAGACCTTCCAAACAGTAAAGATAGAGTTTTCTCGCCATTTCTTGGACGATGGTCTGGAACACCAAAAACAAGTAGTTAGGCTAAGACTCATAGGGTAGAAGCGCTAGGAACATGACTACGAAATGACAGAATAACTGATAACTTTTTGTAGAAAATGTCCAAAGAATTGAGATAAAAATTGCTGAATGAAAAAGAAAGATGCATCAGAAAACATATCTTTCCTGCAGAGAAGAAGTCTGACAATTGTGAGTTGGTTGAATCAACATCCTTGCTAGGGGCAACTCCAGAGAATTTTTCAGGCAGCCTAACCTAGTTATGTGATGACATGCACGCTTTCTATCTATGCCTGAATCATTTACTCTCTTGCGCTTCCTGGGCTTTGAACTACCACATAAATTTGATAACTTTTGACTATTTTTCCATCATTAAACTCAAAGGATAACTTGCATGCAAAAGCATCCCATTCTTAACTTACATAAAAAAGAATGTTTGGAGCCTTGGATCAATTCCATCAGCAACAATCTGCATGTCGAAACACATGAGCCAGAGCATCAAGTATGAAATAGTTCAAACTTCAACTCCAAATTTCTATAAACATCCATGATTCAACCTCTACTTCCTATCTTAAGTTTTCGTGCATATAGGTAAAAAGTTTGTACCTCTGATCTCCATAACTCTGTCTTGACAGAAACATTGACAGCCTGATAATCTTCTGTAACCTGCAAGATGAATCAGATGCAAATATCCATGACAATGACAGATAACTTCAAGTAATACGAAGGTAACATTTGAGGTTTTACCAACCCAAAATTCAAAATTGAATAGGTCGTGAGAGCAGGTCAAGTGGAACCGCAGTCCCTGCAATGGAGATATGGAAATTGTACTATTTAAAAAAGAAACTGAAGAGAGAAGAATAAATGAGTGTTCTGTTACGATAAGAATAGCCAGACACAAGAAGGAGAAGAAACTTATCATGGACTCACCTTAAAGCTTCCACAATGAGCTAAGCAAAATGGACAGGAGAAGTCCTCAGTAACTGGGCTAGGACAGGACAAACTACGTTAGGATATTAAAAACGATGAAGCATTAAGCATTAGTAGTATAACTCATTCATATAAAAAAAGCATGCTCATACTATAAGTACAAGCTTTTGTTTTCAGCAGCAGAGACAGACAGCTTACTAGTAGTGTGTCCAGTACAAAAACGTAGAACAAACAGAAAGTAGTGCAGACCACAGTAATCGTAGACGTCAAATAGAGGAAACAGAACACCAACAGGGAGATTATAATTGGCCTCAGTAAAGAGTGTTACAGTGGAAATCTTTATATCAAACCAAATACAAAACTTGTAACCCCTAGAAAGATTACCTTCAGTCTTCTGCAGTAAATTGTTGCAGTATCTGTAGTTGAAGATGACATTTCCCCTTCTTAATCTAAGATATGAAAAAAAATCCAACATCAACGTTTATGGGGTCAGATGTAATTTGTTAAAAAGAAGAAAAATTTACTACCGTAGTTCTTAAAAGTTTTAACAAAGCTACAGATACAACACAAACTAAACAAATCGCAAAACACCAGTAAGACCAAGAAAAAACCGAACTATTTTTTCTGGCATAACACCATCATTCTCAACTTGTTATATTCAGAGAAAAAACAACTACAAAAGGAAAGGAAAAGAACAATAAATGAACTAAAAGGCTAGCCTCCCCAGAAATCTGATTAATAGAAATGAACTAAATGGATAATCCTTTACCTCAAGATGTGAGATAATGAAGATGTAGGAACTCTTTACGCAAGTGAATGTTATAAGTTGATCTTTCTTTCCCACGAATCTCTTGTGCACAACATTAAGATTCACTCTCCTTGAATCCTTAAATAGAGCACAAGATTTCATTAAACTCTTCCAGTAAACCAACAGTTCACTTGAGCTGACACTTCAAAATGTCAATAAAAGCTTAGCGCACCACAATTTCCAAACTAGGAGGCTTCTGGAACAAAATACAATCATCCAACCCCAGTCCACAACTCTGTCAGAAGCCAAATAATACAATAATGTAATAGTTCACAATAAAATTGGCCTGACTAAAGCAGACAAACCATTTGTTGAGAACTACATAAATTTTTAACAACAAGTAAGTTTACCAAAAACCTTCTGCAGACCAATTAGGCAATTTAATAATTTACAGCTGTATGTTACAGTCGAACTTGCTAAATGGTCACAGGTATGGAATATGGACTTCTGCAAAAACATGGACTCATAACTATCCTAATTACCTTCACAAGACTGGATTGCATATCAACAAAAACCTGTTCCTCACTTCTATTTCCCATGGTAAAGCTTGCAGACTTGTGCCACAAAGCTTGCAGACTTGTGCCACCAATAATAAAGCGATTCTAATGGTAAAACTCCCGAAAAACAAGGCCCTGAAACTTTGACTGCCAAAGAATTGGTTTAGTGTTAAGTTTCACAGCCACCATATTATACACATCTTTGATTTAGAAGAAGTATTTAAAAGAATCTCACATGAATGTGGACCAATTCTCATAATGTCTTCAGATTCACTAAAAGAATCACATCTTCTCCCTGATACATTATGTGTAAGGTAAATTACTATGGCAGTAAACTATAAATATATATATATATATATATATAGAGAGAGAGAGAGAGAGAGAATTCTTAACACAACTAAGAAGCACAACTGTCACGTTGGGTTTGCCAGCAGCACAAAATTTCCTCAGCTCTGGCATAATAAAGCTTGCTTCTTTTCCATCATTTCCTCCATTTTCAGAGTAAAAAGTTAATACGCATTCATGCTGTAGCCTATACACTGCAAACTGTCATTGTTCAAAACGATAGCAAATAATTATAGAAGTGTCAGAAAGTGTGTCATGACAGGAATGAATCATAAACTGCGGAGATTAAAATCCCTGGCTGAATATATGAAGCATCAAAGTACCTCTTCAAGATGAGAACCAGTAACAGGTCTCACCAACAGTAGATACAAAGGAAAAAGGTTCTTTCCTTCTTTATTCTCATCAATCCCAGGCAAGATGTTAATTTGAATTCTAAAAAATAGCAAGAAAGGACAATGACAATGATTTCAAGAGCGGATACATTTGATGTGACAAGTTGCAAGTTATTAATGATGGAAATGATCGCATACTAAGCAATCTATAAAATAGTTCCTTATTAATGATGGTTGATGGAAAATGATAACATACAAAACAATCTGAAATAGTTCCCAGAAGTGCTATTGCGAGGAAAATATCCAAAAAAGTTGCAATAAGCACTAATGTATAACCAGTATGAGATATGGCTGGATATGTCAATACAACCATGTAAGAGAAAATATGTGAAAAAAAACACCTATCACCTGCAGTCTACATCACTCCTCTCTTTCATTCTTTCAAGTAAAAATGATAAAAAACCTCATATTTGTCTGACTGTTTATCAATCTACCTCTCTAAGTCTGCATTTAAGAATAATAAGTATCTGGACTATTGAGGACAGAACCAAAATTGATAGCATGGATGTATGTATGCCTCTAATTTGAGTTAGTAATAGGAAAAATAAATATAATGATGAAGAAGCATAAAAGGTTGTAGCCACCAAAGAGGAAACACCCCTAGATGTGCTGTAACTTATATAGCTTACGGTGGTTGCAAAGCAGGAAAACCCACACAAATCTTAACTGTTAGGGTCCCTTGAATGTGTTCACTCTTGAACAAATAAAGTACACTGCAAAACGTGAGCTCTCTAGCTGAAATTGTCTCAAGAGTCTCCACTGCTTAAATATCAGACATTACTGGTCCAAATTCAGATTCGCACTTTAGTAAAGCCTTAAGAGGATTTAATACGCAACTTCTCACTGAAATATGCCAGCCAGAATTGCATCTAAAGGCAACTTGATTAAAGCGACAAGTTCAGAAAATTGAGGTTCAGGTTTGGAACTTAAATTAGTGAACGCTTATTGACTTGGGTCTTTCATCCATTGATATGATTGATTGCAGAACATTGTACGTGCCTACATGAACAAACATTGGTTGGAAAATCGTTAAGTTACGCTTGTGGAAGCAATCCTAATATGGGAGTCACTCTGGATGCCAATCTCATATCTAATACCCATCGGGGTAAGATTTGATTAGTTAGTAGGAATAGATTATAAGGTTTCGACTTCAGTTAACTACTTTCGAAAAAATGACTTAGGCCAATTAGTTTGGGCTTAGGGTTGAGTCGTTACAGATAGTATCATAGCCAATCTAAGACCGTAATAGATGGTGGGCTAAACTAGGTATGTAGGCTAGGCTGCTAGTCATCGGCTAAGAAGGACGTGAGCTAGGGATAACAACGGGCCCAGTATAGAAATTCCAAAGATGAATTTCTTAAGGTGGGTGACTTGTAATGACCTCTTAACTTAGTCTCATATCTAATATTTACTAGGGTAAGATTTAGTTTATTTATATAACTAGACTACAAATCTTCAACTTTAGTTAACCACTTTTTAAGAGATGACTTAGACCCATTAATTTGTACTTTGGCTTGGTCGTTATAGACATGGTAATGCATGTGAGAAGGGAACTATGGATCACTAAAACACAAGGAGCTAAACTTAAAGGAAAGGCGGCTATTGTATTTGGGTTCACATTTAAAAGAGTTGTTGCATTGAAATAAAATTAATGCCAATAATTCAACAATGGGCTAAATTGGAGAATGGAATTAATATTTAATACAAACATATACCAACGACCTGTGGCTGGAAGGTAATTTACAAGACCATTTCTTCAACATAGCATTCAATAAGAATGTCTTTAAGGTAATCAACTTTGTCAAAAGAAATCACAATAGCAAGGCTGGTATTTCAGAAGCCAGTCTAGTCAAACTTAGGCCCACACTTTGACAACGATAATGGGCGAACCTCCAAGCATGGGGAAGCAGTTTGGAAAAGCAAGGGAACAACTGGCAGAATGATGCACATAAGTTGTTTGAGATGATGGTTGGAAAAGATATTGTAACCTGGAATGCCATGATTTCGTGTTTTGCCCAGCATGGACTGGGCCAGAAGGCTGTAGGATTGTTTGAAATCATGAAGCTGAAGAGAATCAAGCCAAATTGAATAACATTTGTGGGTTTGCTCTTGGCTTGTAACCATGCTGGCCTTGTTGAAATGGGGAAGCATTAGTTTGAATCGATGGAGAAGGATTACAAAATGAAGGCCAGGCCGGATCACTATACTTGCATGGTAGATTTACTTGGCCGTGCGGGTTTGCTCAGCCAGGCTATGCAGTTAAATAAACAAGATGCATTTTG
This sequence comes from Piper betle, assembly GCA_033002965.1. NCBI lineage: Eukaryota > Viridiplantae > Streptophyta > Magnoliopsida > Piperales > Piperaceae > Piper > Piper betle. The sequence goes on from JAURVB010005658.1 coordinate 82,498, forward strand.
AACACTTTCAGCTGCTGCTAGAATTTATAACAACTTGGAGCTTGTAGAGTTTGCAGCAAAAAAATTAATTGTGTTGGATGCACTTAGCTCAGCAGGTTATGTCCAACTAGCAAATGTATATGCAGCAATGATGGCGTTCCTAATACCCATCCCTTCCAAAATTAGTGATAAGGTCTTACGGGCTGATTATTTGTCTTAATTGAATTATAATAAAACAAAATTGGGCACACACAAAAAAAGATAGTTATCAGCTTTGTTCCAAACAAACAAACAAAAGCAAGTCGTTAATTCCCAAACTAGATGAACTATTAATCCATCTTTCATCATCTTCTTCTTCTTCCACATACATTCTTCTCAATTTCTTGACAATGTTACTAAAGAAAAGAATGGAAGCTTTGAAAATTAGAGAAAGAAGGAAATTGGAGATGATTGATTAATGATTGGGTAATATCTACATACTGTTTAATCTGAATGCATATTTATATATAAAGCTATATGGCATCATGCAGATATCTACTTATTGGAAATAAGTTTCTTATTTATTATTCATGCATCTGATCCATCGAGGAAATTAAGTAATTTCATCTTTTAAACTATGTTATTATCTTAGTAGTCGTTGATCAACGAAAGAGGCAACTAGAATTTTAAGTGCCGCTGGGATTGTTTGGAGCCCATCTGCGGCCACAAATTGAACCTCTTAACTACTTAAACCTTCAACCTCTTGCTAGGGTATAATAGGTGCCGGGGTAGATTTTAAAAAAATTATAATGTCTAATTTTTTTAATAAAAATATTTTCATAAAATCTACGTAACTTGTCTGCTGTGTGTGGGTATGTTTGAAATTTCTTTATAATATATATAGTAATAATAATATATAGAATTAAATTATCAAAACACGTCTAATTGTTATTATAAATAATAAGTGTTTATTTAACTTTAATAAAATTAACTAAATCTGGATTATCATGTAAAAAGAGTTAGCATCGTAAAAAAGAGTTAAAATCATCAACTATTGACGTAAGAATAGCAACGTCATAAAAATTTAGTAATTTATCTAAATTATATTATATAATTATAATTTTTTATGACTTTGATAGAATGATGTTCATTACGTAATCATTCTTGGACCAGAAAAAATTCGTATTAAGTACAGTAAATCCGAATGTCGATTGTTTTTTATTTTATTTTATTTTTTTAAGATATTTAAAAAAATTAATTAATTTAATATTTTCAATTCAATACATTAATTAGTGGGGAACTAATTAATTACAGGGATGCGCGTGGGTGGCGTGCAAGTCTTTCTGGTGGGCGGCACTTTTTCTTATTCCCCATTTTACCCCCTTCTTTCCCCCCTTCTTCTTCAGAGCAGAATGGCAAAATCGACATTTCATACCATGGCCGACGACGTTTATTCTCCCCCGATCATCGTCGTCGTCTCCCCCAAATACATTTCGCCCGATCCCATACCCCGCCGGCGGCCTTCTTCTCCGGCGAATAGTCGGCGGTGCAGGCGGCGGAGCTTTTTCCTGTGCGGTCTTGTTGCGTCTCGCCATGAATCCCGAGTAGTAAGTCTGTCGTCGCTGCTCAATTTTGCACTTTGAGGGCTTCTTAGTTCGTTTTTGTTCGGTAATGGTGTGGCTGCGAGGGGATCTTGTTGTGGGCGTGGTTTTTGTGTGGGTTTTTGGTGTTGCGGGGGATTTTGTGATTTTGGTGGTTTTGGCGGCGGATTCGGTAGATCGGGTTGTGTTATGGGTGGTTTGGATTTGGAATTTTGGGGTTGTGATAGGATTCTGGGTCTGATCTGGGTTGAGCGTTGCGATCGTTTGCTATTTTGAATGATTGGAGGGTTTTTTTGGGTTTGTTTGGGAGTTTCATGTTGTGGCGCATGTAAAATTCATGGTAAAGGGGATCCTTTCCGAAAGGTGATCCTTTTCGGGCTTGTAGGCGGATTCGAGGACTAAAATTTAGGGTTAGTGGAGGGATTGGTAATTTCTTTGGCATGCATTCTTTTTGTAAGTAATCGTTTTTTAGAATATTGAATTAGGTATTTGTCTGTTATTGGAATCTTATAAGTCTGAATGATTGTCTTGTGTAAGTGCATTTCTTGTTGGGTAATCAGAACTTTATTCTGTGTAATTATGATGGTAGTACTTCATGTCATATTTGCATATTATGATGGTAGTACTTCATGTCATATTCCGCTAGCATTTTATTGTCCTTGGAAATGAATTATTGATCTTTTTGTATCACTTCACTGACATGTTTTTGATAAAAAAATAGTGTCCTAATTTTGTAGTGCGAAGTGATCTATTGTAGATGAGTGAAGCGCAAATTGCTCCGTCAAATTTTTACGTTAGGTCATCTTGGAATCTAGAACATATGCTATTTTTTAACATTTTAAATCTCTTAGGTCGGGTCTTTTTCTCAAGTTAATCAATAAGTGTGTTTCTTATCTTGTTGATGGTGCTTGTCTTTTTTGGTTGATGAATGTTCAGGTTAGGTGCCGGTCTTTTCCTTATGGTTTATTTTAGTGTTTATTATTTAGTTTTCGGGAACAGAATTAAATGATTGTGCTTTATTTTCCTTCCTTAGTGACTACCTGTTCAAGCTTTTGCTTATTGGTGACTCGGGTGTTGGAAAGTCATGCCTTCTTTTAAGATTTGCGGTAAGCCACAAGATTTCGTGCTATAGTTGCTTGCTATTGTACATTTTGAAGTTCTTGTTTTGATGTCAATTTTGGAAGGCTTATTTTATCTAAGAGCTGATTGCAAACTGAAATGTATGCACAAGGAGGAAAATATTGCGTGATAATACAAGCCTAATGCCTTAAATGTTTTATTGTTTCCTTTTCTTGTACATGGTAAGATCACATTCTTGTTTTACTTATAACTAGTCACACTTGTGAAAGTACTCTAGTTCAGATGTATGCACCTTGATGAATATTATAAAAGATATTTACTGTATTTATCTTGTTTGTTTGAGATGCATTTGTCTGAATTGTGAACATTTGTTGACCAATAAAAATTTAATTGGTTGATGATATTCCCATGATATGGTTATAGAATAATGGCAATTTATTTTCGTTTGGTAGCTAGATAGTCGCATTTAATGGATACTAACTAAGTTTTTGTCTGTGTTGCAGGATGATTCGTATCTTGAAAGTTACATAAGTACTATTGGTGTTGATTTTGTAAGTTCTTAAATTTATGATTGCATGATTCATTTTTGTGCTGCATTTGTTTTTTGTTCGCTGTTGATTTTGTGAGTACATGTGAATTCATGCATGCACTATTCTTTCCAGTTTCAAATGTTTTTTTGTTCTGATAGAGTTTTAATCCGGTGTTCTAGAAAATACGCACTGTGGAGCAGGATGGGAAGACCATTAAGCTTCAAATCGTGAGTTTTCGACATCTCTTTCCAGGTTGTATCAGTACATTAGGTAACTTTATTTGTCATTTAAAATTTGCTTTACTTTGATCACAGTGGGATACTGCTGGGCAAGAACGTTTTAGGACAATTACAAGCAGCTACTACCGTGGGGCTCATGGCATTATAGTAGGTGTTTTACTTTTTGAGCTTGTCTGTGGTGGCTTATATTACTTGTTTGATGCTCTATTGCTGCTATGTTACTGAGTTCATTTCATTTGGTAGGTGGTTTATGATGTGACGGATCAGGAAAGTTTTAACAATGTCAAACAATGGTTGAATGAAATTGATCGTTATGCAAGTGAGAATGTTAACAAGCTTCTTGTTGGCAATAAATGTGATCTCACCGATAAGAAAGTAGTTTCATACGAGACTGCCAAGGTATGCATTAATATGACCTAATTAAATGTTTTTTTCCAAAGAAAAACACATTAATTAATGATGGCATTGAATGAGTATTTTATAATATCATGAATTTTGTTGTTCCCTTTATCCTTGATATATTTTACTTTTTTCCTGTCTTATAGGCATTTGCCGATGAGATAGGCATCCCATTCATGGAAACAAGTGCCAAGAACGCTACTAATGTGGAGCAAGCTTTCATGGCAATGGCTGCAGACATCAAGAACAGGCAAGCGATTGCTTTCAACTCATTCGTTTTTGCTATTGATTCCATGCCCTTGTGTTTTAACTGACTGCTTACTTCTGTCTGGAACTTTTAGGATGGCTAGCCAACCTGCCATGAGCAACGCCAGGCCACCGACCGTCCAAATTCGCGGCCAACCGTTGGCTCAGAAAAGTGGCTGCTGCTCTTCTTAGACATTCAGACTCATCCGTACGATAATCTTTATCTTGGTGTTTGGTCTTTCCTATGGCAATGTAAAAAATGCAATTAAAATAGGGTTTCTCTATTTCTATTTCAGTTCACTGTGTGATTTGAAGACATTATCATTTTCGTTATTACTCGTCAAGGCCATTCTTTTAACTGTTTGACTTCTCTCCCAAAACCCTGTATAAACTTATAAATCAGTAAGCTAGCATTAAAATGACTCTTTATCATTGTTTTATATTTGGTGATGAGAGTCCGTCTTTTAACTTGAGTTTGACTCAAAAACATTTTTAAGTAAATTACTTTCCAGGAAATGTGGGACTGAATTCTCAAAACTGAATAATTTGGGTAGAATGTAGATATGAAACTAACTTGGTTTAATTGGGGAAAAAATGGAATGGGAGCAAAATGATTTGCCGGGGAGTTATTACTGATTTCATGTCATGAATGGCAAGTTTCATTGTAGTAATAATTTTTCTTTTGGGTGTGGTTTTCTTGTATATATATTGGATAACTCTTGGTCGGCCTCCAGTCGCACAAATCATATTTTTACCTAAAAAAATGTGGGCTTAGAAACATTTGATATTGGTCAAATGTTCATCAGATATTGAGTTTTGTGACACGAGTATTCGAGTTGAATTGAATTTGAGTTTAATCATGATATTGAATAATTTTTTGTTTAATATTTGATTTTGAAAATGAAATATGTTTTCTTGCCTTAATATCACCAGTAAAGTAACATATTTAAGCTTTTTGTATATATATCCTCCTTAGAACTATACAAAGTAATCATTTGTTACAATTTTAATTATATTACTTAAGAATTGCAAAAGGATACGTAAAATTCAACATACGTCAAAGTCAACCGTTTGACCCAATTTTGACCAAACATATAAAAATCATTATTATTAATTAATACATGGCAGGCAATATTAAACTATTGTTCAAAATAAGATATGCAACTAATCAATATGTAACAAACTTAAAATAATAAATAATATCATTATAATTGTCAATTCAAAAAAAAAATTTATATTAAGAATAACCGACGAGCTATTATTAAAAGAATTTAAAATTTTGTTATGTTAAATTTTTTAAATAATTTGTTATGCAAGTAATCAATATGTAACAAACTTAAAATTAAAATATAATAAAATAAAAAATAAATTAAATTATTATAATTTATCCTAGTATATATTTAAAATTTATTTTTAAAAATAAAAATAAATTTATGTATATAATTAAAATTTACGTCTAAAATAAACCTGTGGTTTACTTTGGCTGCCCAGTATTTTTGTAACATTATCATCAATAAACAATATATTATATTAAAATAATGACGAGCAACCATATCCACCACCGTCTTGTCTGCCCGACGGAGTCTACGCCGCCGCGGCCGATAACCGCCGGCGTTGCGATGAGCCTCACCTTCTTCACCGGCTACCAACTACCCCTGCGCCGCCTTCATCTAGCTCCGGTGGAGAGCGGCGTGCCGGCCGTCAGGAGCTGGGCCGGCGGCCGGAGCGGCTGGCCGCCGGCGAGGCGGCGGGTTGAGGTACAGAAAAGTGATGAGGGGCGGGGGTTATTCGAAAGAAGGCGCCGGGGAGGGAGGGGTTGGGGTGCGGGGATGTGGTGGGGGGAGGGAGCGAGCAGGATGAGGAGGAGGAGGTGGAGGGGGCGAGTGGGTGTTTTCCGGCGCCCGAGCGGTGGGATGTGCTTGGCCTTGGCCAGGCCATGGTGAGGTTCCCTGCTTCAAAGTCATTACCTTTATTTTTTTGCAGGTTAAAAAGAACTTCCTTTTCGAAAAATTTGATTAGTTGATGTGGTATCAGCTGAAAAGTGATGCAATATGATTCGAAGTACTTTTTTTGTTGAAAAAGTTGTGCATTTGGTGGAGATTGTTGTGTTTCTTGCATCTCTGGTTGGTTGTTTTTTGATGCATCATTATTGTTTGACTTGAAAGAAGTTTTCTTTTTACGGGTATGAACCGAGAGCATTCTACTTTTGGTTAAGATTTTTGTGTTACTTGCATCTTTGAACTGATTGTCTTTTACCCTATTCCAGTAGTTTGAGGTTCAAGAAGTTCTTTCCTTCTAATTGACTAATTGTTGTGGTATTAGCTGAAAAAATGATGCAATTTGATTAAAGGTACCTCTTGTTGTTAAAAAAATTGTTCATTTGGTAGTTTTTGTTGTCTTTTCTGCATCTCTCGTTGATTAACTTTTGCTCTGTTCCGCGCGTTTGAGGTTAAAGAAATTCTTTTATAAGTAATTGTTGTGATGTCAGCAAAAGACTTGTCATGTCATGTTGTATGCTTCCATATGATTCTCAGTATATCAGTTTTTGTTCAAAAGTTGTATGTTTAATTGGTTCCTGAGCATCTGATTGATTTCCTGTGCAATAACTGCTCTGGAGCTTTCCAGGTAGACTTTTCTGGAATGGTTGATGACGAGTTTCTAAGACGATTGGGGATAGAGAAGGGGACAAGGAAGATAGTTAACCATGAGGAGAGGGGTAGAGTGTTGCGTGCAATGGATGGCCAAAGCTATAAGGCTGCGGCAGGGGGTCACTTTCCAACACCCTAGTCGCGCTTGCAAGGCTTGGCAGTTCTGCAGTTGGAAGGCGTCGGATAAATGTGGCCATGGCGGGGAGTGTTGGAAGTGACCCTTTGGGTAGCTTTTACAGGTATGCAGCACCGCACAGTTCTGACAAAATAAATTTTCCAGAATGGAATTGTTAATGTGTACAATGTGGATAACTTAGCAAATTCAGCATGTCAAATCAACTTCTTATTCGTGAATTAATAATTAAAGTAAAAAACCTTCTCTCCCTATGAGTTAAAGTTTTTGCAATTTCACGAGAGTTTAATATCAATTATGTTATGAAAGCATTTATCTGCATTATCTGCACTTGAATAATGATAAATGATGACATAAGTATTTAAGGAGCAACATTTCGATATATTGCAATGAGAAAAGGAAACATTTCATGTAGGATGCAGCTGTATGCATGAGGAGCGGGTTGAGCTCTTGATTCATGTAAATGACATTCTGTTGAAGGCAATCTTACGTTGTCCATTTGTTAGTTCATTGCATTCTTAATCTCATGCCATTTTAGTCTGTTGTGAGAGCTGAGCTGCTTTGGTTAAATTATTCTAAATTACTTATTGAAAAAAAACTCTGAATTATATCATGTCAAATGCTGTGGATAAACCTTTCTTTCCAGCGATCAGTGATTTTTAGCTCTGAATGCCTTTTGTTCTCTGTGCAGATCTAAATTATGCCGTGCAAATGTGCATTTTCTTTCTCCCCCAATTAAAGATGGGACTACGGGCACAGTGATTGTTCTCACGACCCCGGATGCTCAGCGTACCATGCTTGCTTATCAGGTATTCTTCTTTAATTTTCATGCATTTCTAGCAGTTACTTCTTTCATTGTTGAATGTTGATTCACTGATGGTCATTGTTTTGATCCTTCTTTTTGTTGCTATGCCCGTTGGCATCTTGTTGAATATTGCTGTTCTCATTTACTCTTCCCGGGGAGTGCAGGGTACTTCTTCATCTGTCATTCATGACCAATGCCTAGCTGGCATGATCTCAAAAACCAACATATTGATTGTAGAGGGCTACCTGTTTGAATTCCCTCAGACTGCAAAGGCAATTGTTGATGCATGTGAGGATGCCCGCACAACTGGTGCTCTTGTTGCTGTCACTGCATCGGATGTGTCATGCATCCAGAATGGTTATGACCATTTCTGGTAGGTGGCCATGTATTTGTGTTGTTTTCCATATACTTTATTCCATGCTCAAAGAGCAAAACAAGATCAAATGTGACACGTCATGTACTCTACCTACAGGAAAGTCATAGGAAACTATGCAGACATTCTATTTGCAAATACTGATGAGGCAAGAGCATTATGCCGATTCTCCGCTAAAGAAAGCTCCTCTGCAGCAGCAAGGTTCTTGAGCCGTTATGTTCCGCTGGTATCTGTAACAGATGGTGCAAGAGGCTCATACATTGCCGTGGAAGGAGAAGTGATATTCATATCTCCATCACACTGTTTACCAGTGGATACTTGTGGAGCTGGGGATGCCTATGCTTCAGGCATCTTGTATGGAATTCTTAGAAGAGCATCTGATCTAAAAGGCATTGGTATGTTGGCCTCAAAAGTTGCATCTGTGGTGGTACGCCAACAGGGTACTCGTCTTCGAGTCCACGACACAATGGAGCTGGCCGAGGCTTTTGCATTCCAGCTTGAGAGCTCCAAAATCTGCTCTTACGTTGGACCAGACCGCATTTCAAATGTTTAGCAACATTTTTATCACTTTGTAAGTTTTTCCTTAATCTCTCACACCCTTCACCTATTTCGCTCTTTCCTGTTGTAACATTGTGTATAAATTCATTGTCATTCGTAGAATTGTATTCCTTCATGCTATATTTGTTCATTTGGAATGTAAAGGACTTGTCACATGAGTTCAGGTTGCCAACATGAAAAGAGCATTGATTTATCAGCATTAGTATTCGTATGTTTGTGAATTACGGATTGAATGTGATCAAACTCTTCAGTATTAGTATGTTTGTGAATTATGAGCTTACAGAGCACAAGTACCCTCTTGACTTTGATTTGAGTCTGAATTGGAGTGATCAGTTGGAGCTGGTAGGAGTTGGATCAATTAAAACTCTGATTTTTTTTCGCTTTTTCTTTTGTGGGCTTTTTTCTAATTAAAATTTGATGCTTCTTGTGGTTGTAATTCGACCACAGGCCAATCGGATTATGTTAAAATAAACTCCATCTTTCAATAGAGGTTACTAATATTAGTGCAAGTGGATATAAGGATATATATGCCTTAAAATGTATCTACCCGACCTACAAATTATATTTTTTGAAAAATTAAATAACGTTACCCTCATTATTCAACCCTTCTTTGATTAATGGGCTTATATTGATATGAGTTGACTCATACGTATTAGCACAAGTTTTTATGTTTTTTCTTTTCCAATAAGTCATGTTTAAAGTTCAATTTAATATCGATCACTTGATTTAAAGTACGAATAGAAGGTGTGGATAATTTGTTTCAGTTTGAAAATTTTGGCCCATTTGATTTCAATAAATAGTTGAATTAATTTTTTTAATTGATACTAAACAATGGGTTTCAATAAAACAGTCTATCCGTAATAATTATAATTAAAAATACACTACTGGGATGTCCTTGAAATTTTAATTTAAGAAACAAAACAAAACATCTTACAACCAAAAGTGCTCTGTTTGTAAATGACACACAATTTCCCCAAATAATGTTATTTTGATTTAGAGTGGCATAATTTTATTTTGATCCATAATTTCCAAGAAAGTGAACTACTTAACTTAAGACAAAGTTTTAGATCCCATCATAAGAAAGGAAGGCAAAATAAAGATATGATAATTATCAAGCTAGCTCAAGTTTTTTTTTTGGCTTGAACTTAGTATTAGAATTTTATCAGCTGTGGCTCTAAGACCTAATCAGCTCATTAAATATTTATGATAAAAATTTTAAAATTTTAATAATAAATAGGTCCAATCAGATGTGCACTAGCTGGTGATTGGGTCTTGTGGCCAAATTGATTATAAGACTTAAACAACTGATTATTATTCCTCTCATTTAACCTTGATATCTTTGCCAACTATCTTAAATTTTAGAGGAAAAAAGTACAATAATAAGACCCAATTAAATATAAATATGGTAAAATTAATAAAAGTACTTAATTCGAAAATCTAAAAAAAATCAAATGCTAAATATCAGATAATCTTATCACCACATGTCTACAAAAAGATCTACATATCTCGCAAATTGCATCTTTTTGCCATGGGCCTAATGGGCTTTGAGAATGGGCTTTGAGCTAAACTCTCCCCCAAAAAGCCCACAATCTCAGGTGAGTGCGGATGACACACAATCAGCTTCTTCCCCCACCGGCCATGGCCGCCTCCACCGACCCCATCTCCCACCTCCTCTCTCCCCTCAAGACGCCATTTTTCTGCAATTCAAGGTCCCGATCGATCTCCTCCCCACTGCGTCCGAATCGTCCCCTTTTTTCTGATGCCGGGGAACCCAGAAACTTCCCGATTTGGTAAACTAGTTCGTCTTGCTTCTGATCTTTGCTTTTGTTGGGTATTCGTTTCTTGGATCGTCACAAATGGTGTCGAAATGAGCTGCTTTCCAGCTCCGGAAGTGTAAAGTTTATATTTTTGCGGAAGTTGGATTAGGGCTGTGCTGTTTGTTTGCATATTTGTTGTGCTGGTGTAGCTTGGTGAGGTTCGTGAGCTGGGATCTTGCTAATCTGGCTAGAATCTGCCATTTTTTCGTTCCTTGTTGTTGTCTGATTGTTGGTGCAATGGATTATGGTCGGCATGATGGGTTTACTGGTGGGAATGTGAGGCAAATGGCTGCAGAAATGCAAGGGGCAGGGAATGAGAGTTGGAATTCGGGTGTGGTGAGTGAGCAGGGGCTGTGGGCTAATGAAGAGGATTATGGTGTTTGGAATAGTGAGGCTTCAATGGACACTTTGTCGAATTCGAGTTATGACGGGCGCCATGGTTTGAGTCGTTCTGGCAGTGAGTTACCTAATAAGAAGTCGGGGAATCTGCTGTCGGATTCTCAGTTTGATAATAGGGATCGAGAAGTGTCTTCGGGGAGTAGGTCCAAGGCCATTGGGAAGATGTTCTTTAAGACGAAACTGTGTTGCAAGTTCCGGGCAGGGACTTGCCCCTATATTACCAATTGCAATTTTGCTCATGGGATTGAGGAGCTGCGAAAGCCACCTCCTAATTGGCAAGAGATTGTTGCGGCACAGGACGAAGAGCGTGCCATGGCGGAGCCCAGGGAGGAGCATCAGATACCAGCTCTGAGCTCGACACCCGTGGCTGGAGAGACTCAGAGATCTTACAAGGGTAGGCACTGCAAGAAGTTCTATACGGAGGAAGGGTGCCCTTATGGAGACATGTGCACCTTTTTGCATGATGAGCAGTCCAAGGCTCGGGAGAGTGTGGCCATAAGTTTGGGGCCTACTGCATATGGCGCTGGTGCAAATGGATCAAATCAGAAGCCTTCAAACTGGAAGACAAGGATATGTAACAAGTGGGAGATGACGGGGTACTGCCCTTTTGGGAGCAAATGCCATTTCGCTCATGGAATGGGAGGTAATTTTTTGATGTCTTAACCTGCTTTTATATTCAGCCATAAATGGAGAGAGTTGTGATCTGTTCTACTTATTTGAAACAGGTGTTCATTTTGCGTGGAAAAAAATATCATTTTGTGGGGACGCGTGACATTCACTTTATTTTTGCTTCCTTCTGAACCTTAAGTAATTTAGAACTAGATGATTATAATAGCTGAGTAATTTACCAACAATATTTAATTTAAAAAAGCCCAAGTTCATATAAGTTGCTGTATCTATTGCAATGTGTCTATTTTCCTTGGCTTTAAGTAAAATGACGTTGGTTGACAAAGATTGGAATGATTTTCTAAACACATTGCTTGGACAAAATCAAATTTTGAGAACTCTGATTTTGGAACCCAACCAAGGTTATTAGGGTTCCTCATTAGTAAAAAATGAACATTAAGCTCAAACAGTTCGAAAATTCAACTATGTTCATCTCAACCTTTCTTTGATTAATTGAAGGCCAATTCAACTATGTTAATTTCAACCTTTCTTTGATTAATTGAAGGCCAGCCTTGATTGTTAATTAGAGTTGTGCTTTGCATTGGTAGAAAGTAATCCCATAACTGCATGAATTGCTCATATTCGTATGATGTGACACGCTGAAAGAAAGTCCTTTTAGCTGTTGTGGGTTCTTGTATCATAAGATTTACAGGATGACAGCATTTTTAGAGTAGAAATAAAATATGCAGACTTGTTTTGTTGTTTCTAACATTTATTTTGAAGATAAAAAATTGTGGCTAGATTTTAGCCATTACACGACGCTATCTTAATGTTTTCTTCTCATTGTTTTGAATTGATACTGTCGCAATAAGTGTTTCTACTATTCTTTGCATCTTGTTCTTTGTGTTTGAAATCTACATCTGCCTTTTGTTGTTCAATATTTAATTTTGTTTTATATCATATGTTTATAACTATGTCTCTCTTGGGTAATTGTTGAATGCCAAATTCAGAATGGACTTTTAGAATCAGGGATACTACTATCGCTAAGTTGAGACTTATCGAAAATTGTTGCTTATCATTGAAGATTAAATATGATAATGATTGTTTATCTGGTTTTATGCCTTTCCCATCAGAGCTTCACAGATATGGTGGGGGACTAGTAGAGGAAGGTAGAGATCCTGCATCTAATGCTGATTCAAAGCCTGCCGGAGCTTCTGCCAAGGCTCATGCAGACAATGCTGCTGCTACCGGTGTTGTTTCCAGTAATCACACTGTTGATATTTATCATATGGGAGTTCCTTCACAGAGGTCTTCGAGTGTTAGTCAAAGGCAAGGACAGAGACCTATGCAGAAATGGAAGGGACCAGATAAAATCAGCCGCATCTACGGAGACTGGATTGATGATATTGAACGTGAACAAACTTGTTAATTATGATCCAAGTGATATACCTTCTACACATCCCCACTAGCTAATTGCACCATCAATTTCTCACATGCTTTTTGATTTCTGACATTTCAGTTATGTGGGTAATTTCAGGAACTTTCATAGCTATGTAGGAAATGGCATGAACACAAGATCGGGATTGCAAGAAGAGACAGTTAGCTTTATTTATTTGCTAGAGTTAAGTTCTCAGGAAAGAAATATATGTCCACTTTCCTGCCCTTTTCTTATGATCCTGATGGAATGTCTGCCTACGTTCGTAAGTTCCTATCATTATGAGTTGAATCGACAAGGTGGTTCGAATATATTGTGCATGGATCAAGCAGGTTCGTTTCTGTGCTACCTTTCCCTAATTGAGATGCCAGATAGGCCAGCTCTTGTAGCGTTTCGTGGACATTATCTTGTAGCTCTACTTTGACGAGTTTTTATCATAAAGCTGCTTTGTTCGTATATGAAAAAATAAAACATCTGTTTCAATGTGTTTTTGCCGTACGATTTATAAGTGGAATGTTTGTTGCACAAATCTGATCATGGCTTCTAATTTGCAGAGAATATTACTGCCTGTAAAAAGATGTGCTTCCTATCGTAATTGAAACAAACGAGATCATTGAATTTGTTATGCCAATTGCAAAACTCTAAATGAGTTTACATGCACAAAATAATTTATGCGCCATTTGGTTCGGGGTTCATGTTTGGATTTCTTGTAACCCAAAGATTGTTTTAAAAATATATAAAAAAGGAGTAATGTGCATAAATAACTAGGTTTGGAAATTGCGTGCATCTCCAAACCAGAGCAGGTTTATCTTGGAGAATAAAGCCATTAATTAATTTTCTATGAGCTTACATTGCTGGTAAACAAGTGCATTGAAATATATGGTGTTTCTCAATTTATATGTACATGATTTATTTCCATTTTTTGAAGGAAGCTAAATTGAAGTTGGATTACAAAAGTATTCCTGAAAGAAAACTGGGATTACAAAACGAGAAGAAACAATCAGGTACTTGGGTTTGTTGGGAAATTAAGAGTGCTCTTTGTCTCTCTTTTCTATCCCTTTTTAAACAAGGAATCAATCTCATCCTATCAAAAACAAGCAAGTTGCAGGCATGTCCCTTCCAATCTAATAAAGATAAGATATGGGCAGTGATTAATTTTATTTTACAATCTAACAAATATAAGAAAAATTGGAAAAAAAAATAGCGAATGAGAGATTGTATGAATAAAATATTTTATAAACACAATATTAATTTATTATATTATATGCCTAATTCGAGCCCATTTAAAATATTTGACGATGACATCCAACATTTGTCCAAAATTAATGGGATACATAAACCCAGCCCTTCATCTGCGTCCCATATCACGTGGCGTTCCTAAAAAAATTTTGGTCAAGTTGTGTTGAAACTTTATATCCTGGATGCACATTGGGCCTTCCACGAATATCCTCCCAACGCCATCTTTACGTCAAAACTCGGAGCACCATTTAAAATAAACAACCTAATATACGCATAAATTACAATGACCCTCAATACTTAGACTAATTGTACATAACTCAATCGTAAATAAAACGCATATGCAAAGAAAATATTTAGTTAACAATAATTTTTGCGAAAGATAGGACAAAAATGCGACGAGGGCGAAAAAAAACCATTTCATTATAATATATATAGTAAAACACATGCACAAAGAAAGTATATATATGGAACGATAGAAATTTGGGAATTGTTATAAGGTAACAGTTGATTAGGGAGGCAAAAATAAATATAAGTAATCACAATATAAATAAGTTTTATAATAAAGTCAATAAATTTAATGACATTATATTATAATTAAACAATAGATCCTAATAGAACTCTATATGTTATTATAGGTAGAAGCTAGCTTGTACATAATAATAAAAAACTGACAAGCGGTTGATACTAATTATTTAATATAATTGACCACGTTTAGTGATCTCATCAAGCCTAAGACTTGATATCAATAGTTTAAAACTTTATAATAAATCTTAATAAAAATAAAAATCAATAATATATATCAAATTTTTATTGTCATGGACATTCATAACTACATTTTACATGCTCCCATCCATGAACTCGTCGTTATTTTAAATTTTTCTGGTTAAAGTGTACATCTTTTAACACACTTTCGTTTTTATATAAAAATTATGCACCTATTTTTATTATGTTAAATACATTGTAAGTAGGTTATACACTTTTGTAATCAATAAAATTACTTAATATGAGTCACATAATCAGGTTTGTTTTTTTTAGAAGAATACATCATTTAATATGTGCCAATCAAAAATAAATTTTTTTATTATACTGAGATGACAAATGACGGTGGACTATCTTTTCTCGTTAATCAAAAAGAAACTTAATACTGGCCTCCGATTAAGGGCAAAATTTTTAACCAATGATATAAAAATAAAAAATAAAAAAATTGAATTATTATAGTTTGTTCTCGTTCAATTAATATTTATTTTTAAAGTCAATCAAAATTTATTTTTAAAACATGAAGTCACCAAATTTTTGAAAATCATAAATAAAGCAAGGATTGTTAAAACATGTGTTTAGAGGGCTTTTAATTCTGATTCTCTGGGATCAACTACTCCATTGATGAGTCCTCCCTCTGAAAATAAATGATTAGAATATGAGTGGGTAACAAATAATCCCCATGAAGATATACCATTCTTGAATCCCCCATCAAAAAATAAGAACACTTTGCTCATTGGGACACTATCTTTTAGATCAGCCTTAATAGACGTAGCAACAGGGGACGGTGGCCATTACTGAATTCTTATCCTCTACCAAGACCTTACCACAGGACTCTGATCTTTGAATACAACTATTCACCATGCATGATACATTTAGAGTGGGCAATCTGCCATGAATAAGGTTGTTTATAGTAGTCCATACTTCCTCAGCCGTAATGAGAATCTTCAAGATAGGTTGAGAATCATTTGTTGATGAATATAGATTAAGGCGAGCCTTGATAAGATCAGACGGTCTATGATAGTTGAAAGAATTAATTCTCATATTGGCTATGATGAAGACAACCATTCTGAAAATATCACACTGATAGAATATATGAAAAGTAGATTCAACTGCATTTGTAAATAGTGGACAGTTCATATCCGAAAGAATAATTCTTCATTTTGCCAAGTTATTTCTTGCCGGCAAACAGTCAAAACCGATCTTCCAACCAAATAAGAGAAATCTTGGTGGTAACTTAATCTTCCGCCATTCCATCCAATCCACATCACAAGAAGGGGAATTGAGTCTTCTGCCACCAAATCGAGAAGGGCACCACATGAGTTTATGACTTTGTCAATGTGAAATTGGGCGTCTAAGAATGGAGTTTGCATCATTTGGCATGAATATGCATCTAATTAGGGAAGAGTTCCGGTTCCCTTCTCGGTCGAGAAGGATTGTGATGGGGTTAGAAGACAACAATTCATATTCTCGATTGATTTTGGGAATGAAGCTAGTGTTGGGTTTATCCTACATTAATCATAGAAATTATTGGTGATTTGTATATAGGCTAGGGTCAATATCTACTCTAATAGCTCGCTCTACCATCCCTTATTGGCCAACAAACATTGTTGCTTAGATTTTTGATACCTTCTCTGGTGCTTTTCCAACCCTTGTTTGTTTCATATTTAGACTGAATAATTTGTCCCAAGAGTGATGAGTGGTTAGATACAATTCTCCAAGCCAACTTTGTTAAGAAGGATATATTCATATAATAAAGATATTTGAGACCTAATCTTCCATCTTTCCCAGGAAGACATAATTTATTCCAAGCAATTAGGTGACAAAATTTCTGATCCTTTTTATTCCACTAAAATTTAGCCCATTAGAGCTTGAAGCCTTCCATGGGTTTAGTTGCTTAATAATATCAATGATCTTTCCAAAGACGGTGAATTTAAAAGAAGGGATTTGTCTTGATCAATGATAATAGGGGAGAAAAGATTACTGACCAACGGTAGACTATCAAAACCATTAGTAGTCATAATACTATTATCCCAAGTCTCTTGAAATATTTTAGCAATATCTTCGTCTTTGTCAACTATAATCTCCTCACTCATAATTAAGGAATGGATTATGTTATTCCACTTCCTTTTTTCTACTTTATTGAAGAAATATTTAGTATTCTTGTCTCTAAGCAAAATTTTGTCATCATGGACCTTTTGTTTCCAAAGCATCTCTTGTTTAAGGAGGATGTCTTCTAAATGGACATGGTTAAGAGCAATTTCATCCTAAGACTGACTATTCATGTTAAAGGATCATGCCATCTTAGCTTGAAAATTATTGATTTGTTTATCTAGATTCCCAAGCTTATGAACTTGCCATTTTGATAAGGCATTCTTAAGTCTCATGATATTAGATCAGGGATGCACGAATTAGCCGATTCCGAGTGGAATTGGCCGATTTAAATCGGATCGGAAGCGTGCTGATCCGATTTTGGGGCCGTCGGCCCGGAATCGGCATCCAAATCAGCCGATTTACCCCTATTCCGACTGATTTAAATCTGATTCGGAACTAGGGTAAATCGGGAAGAATTGGTTTTTTAGATAAATGACTAAAATACCCTAAGTATAATATTTATTAAATTATTTAAGCATGGGTAAAATTAAAATTTTTATTTTAAAATGCCCCTTTTCTCCCTCCGCCGCCGCTGCTCATTTGCTCCGGCGGGGCTGGCGAGGGATGGGTCAGGATGAGGGTGGCGAGGCGGGGCAGAGGCGCAAGGAGGGGGGACTAGGCGGGGCAGGGCTGGCGGGGTGAGGCCAGGTGGGGCGAGGCAGGGTCGGCGGGGTGAGGCTAGGCGGGGCAAGGTGCTGGCACCGGCGGCGGGGGTGAAGGAGGGTGGCATTCTCGTAATTAAAAGTTGACTCGACTCCGACTTGAGTCAAAAATAATAATTAATTCCAAATATTTTAAAAATTTAAAAAAATATTAAAACAATATAATAAACTATAATACACACAATAATATCAAATCAATACCTAATTTTTATATATTTATGTTATGAATTTTCAAATTATTATATATGACCGATTAGACCGATTCAACTGAACCAATTCCTGTCCGATTTAGACCGATTCCGATTCCAACTCCGACTCCCTCGAAAACCGATTCCGATTCCGATTCCGATTTTTGCAATTGTGTATTAGATTACCTGGACAAAACAAAGTTACAAGAATGGCTCCACTTAGAGGAGATAATATTTAAAGACAAGAAGTTTATAAATTTGAATGACCGGCGATCTATCCACATATTAGTTGGAAAAGTATTAATAAGTATGGAGCAATGATCAGAGAGACCAATTCGAAGGTGATAAACCCTAGTATTTGGAAATGAGGAAGAGAGAGAGGGGGTAGCACAAGCTCAATCTAATTTAGCCAAAATTTTAGCCTTCCCTTCTTGGAGATTTGACTAGGTATATCTATTGCTAACAACCCCAAGTCGATAGGATTCGAACTTTCCCAAATTCTAT
Source organism: Piper betle (assembly GCA_033002965.1). Lineage (NCBI taxonomy): Eukaryota > Viridiplantae > Streptophyta > Magnoliopsida > Piperales > Piperaceae > Piper > Piper betle. The sequence continues at coordinate 100,828 of JAURVB010005658.1, forward strand.
TAATTTTCCAATGAAGATCATTGAGAGAAGAACCACCTAATTTATCTTCCAATACTAGGGTAAATTTAAGTCTCCATAGATCAACCAAGATTCATCATCAACAAGATTGATAATCTTTTTAAGAAAAGAAATTTTCTTTTCTTTTTTGGAGCCCCGTAAACTCCACCTAGCTAGATTGAATTCTCTTAATGATTTTGGATCAGAGATAAAAACATATATAAGATGTTCATCACCTCTGACAATAAAGTCTTGGATATCTTTTCACCATCCTAAGATTGGACCTCCCGATTTCCCTTTGCTAGGATTACAACGGAATTCGTAATAGTACTTCCATTTGAAGAGAAATCTATCTTGTTTATGAAAATTTAATTTAGTTTCAGACAAGAAGACTATATGAGGGGCTTTTTTTATTTTAATAGTCAGGAGAATTCAGCATGGAAGGATTTCTTAGCTATCTCTCTAATGTTCCAAGCAATAATAATCATTATTGAACAAAGAAATTGGAAGGGAAGAAAATTAGGATAAAGGATAAAGAAGATCTGATTAGGAACAAGACAAGTGATATCCTCTCCATTAGCAATAGTGGTGGTTAGGTTTGTATGATTAGTTGATGGATTGGGAGGGAGCATCTGGATAGGCTCCTCAAAAGCAATAGCTGGGGGCAACAAGAGAGGAGCATTAAGGCCTGCCTAGGATAGAAACTCTATAACATCTTAATCAGAGCAAACCGAATCGAATTGATAAATTTCAGGATACGAATTTATAACCCATTAAATTGAAGAATCGATACAAGAAAGACCTAACCACTCAAGGCATTAAAAGATGGAACCTGAGGAAATCTAATGCACAAACAACACTACATTGCATGCAATACATCTATGGTTTGCTTCTTGCAAGTAGGTTATTCTAGATGGGTCAAATTTATAAAGAAGACTAAGTTTCTAGATAAAATTCGGTGGAATCTCCCCTGTAAATAGAACGATGGAAAAATTATACAACCTGAATAGTTATCATTCAATCACAGAATAGTCTCCGAAACATTTCATGACATCATTGAGCATTCACAGAAATATTTTCAAGGCATTACACCACATTCATAGATTATTCACATCGCATTTAGCATAGATTTTACATTCATCAGGTTGTGGGCTTGTCTGGTCTTCACATGGGTCTTTCTCCTGCAATTACATCAATCAGAGAAGGTCCTCAAACCCATGTTCCTTCTCCGCTCCATATACCTACACATGTAATATGGTTTCATGTGTGTGAATATTTATTTATCATTAGTTGAAGGACTCGGGGGATTGGAATAACCTACAAAAAATAAATTAGACCCACCACACCAAAGTATTCTGTATGCAAAATTGGGGAAATACAATTAGGTACACAAAAGCTAGCAAATTGTCATATTGTCATATCATGAGGCACAAGCAGGTATGGGTTATAACACAAGTTATAAGGCCACACGACTACATCATCACAATATGATCCATAGTCTTAAGACATCAACACGAATGAGACAAATACATAACTAGCAGATAACAAAGTTACCAAGGACAACACAAACAAGAAAAACACTAGCCCAGCATCCACCATAGTCCTTGTGATCTGCGCAACAACACTAGCCAACACCAAACCTGCTCACCTACATAATATAAAAAATGTGTCTACAACGAGTGTCATTGAGTCCCAAATAACGAACAGGGAAAAATCTTAATATTGACAAATGGATAAAATAGTTATCCACAAGGAAATGAAAAGAAATATCAGCTTCTCCACAATACACTGACCATAAACAAATGGTCAATATGGAATATCATAATCATAATCACTGATAACCATACACATGGGCCAAATAATAGACTGATGCAGTAATATGGCCAATATGTCCTAGCTAATAATCATTGTAGTACTGCACGATTCAGATATACTCGTCGGTGGCGAACATGTTGAATATTGTTGAAATATACGTTGCTAGCAGGTAGTAAGCTAATATCGTATATATATAAGACCATCACTAAACACCATATGTGGGTACCGACTGGGCCCATGATGACGTTATGTATACCATATGTCTCGTGTGTAAGTCAAAATCCAAAAACATAATATATGTATTAAGTTTGGGCATAAACATGTCATATAGCACTAAAGTGTGACTTTGGACTAGATTATAGAATCTTTCAAAAATTCATCAATGGATCTCATCTTTGAGGTTTTATTAATCTAAAAGATCGATTAAATGACCTGTTGGTAGTTAGATCCAATAAAATATCACTAAATATGTTTTACAAAATAAGTCAAATCACGTAAGCCAAGTAGAAGAGAGTCCTAATGAATCTAAGAAGAGCTCCTCATCCAATCGCGACAAGTCCCCATCTCCGAGTGGATTAGTGATGCAAACAACTAGATGTAATAAGGATGCATGGCATGCAACATGAAATTAAATAAATACACATTAATATGATCTGATTTGATAATCGTGCTTGCATGTGTATTTTAATATTGTGCAATAAACTGAACATGTTAATAAATTATATGCTGAAATCATAACTGTGATATCAGTATATTAGGAACATCATCTTGGCTTAAACCCACACAATTGAGGTATCAAAAGATGTCAGTGTGCCCAAGGATTTAAACACCTAAACATGAGATATCCTAATATACTAAACAATCACGCAACACTTTAATCATTATTAAAATAATCTAATCTGGTTGGTAAATTAGTTGGCAACCCAACGGTTAAATCAACTAGGCGAATTGAGATTTGGAACTTGAAAGATGTCGAATAGGATAGATTCAATTTGTAAAACCAGTGACTCAAGTCAGAGTTTTACTATAGCGAACTAGTCGGTTCAACTGTCTGTTTGAGTCGAGTCAGTTTCATGAATCGCGTGCTGAGTCCAGACCAGCCGTGAGTTATGAGTGATGAGGGTCAAGTGTACTTGAATATATGATGATAACTTCGAAAAATGGTGAGAAATGAGTTATCAGAATATATGAAAGTATGCAAATTTTTTTTTTATGTATTTGATCGTAGAAACAATTTTAGGCTGAATAACGCATTAGGACGCGTTATAGGGTAGTTTGGATGTGCTATTAGTTATAGAGCATGTCATTGTATTGTTATGGTGTGTAATATATTTACTGGGATTTTTCCATATTTTTTGGATTTTTTTAAGATTTATTACAAACTAGTTATTATTTTGACTCGAATAGGAATCGAGTCAATACTTATTTACGAGTTTACCACCGAAGTATTTCTTCTCCCTCTTGACACTTCCTCACCCCAAACCTCATCGCCGACGCTGCACTACAGCCGGTTGATGCCGCATTGCCGCCGATTGACGTCGCCGCCCCTGCTGTGCCATCGCCGTCGCCGTGCAGCCCTAACCAACCCCGGCCACTGTCTCACCCCCACAATGCCTGAATCGCCCCACAAACACATGCCGGAATTGCCCCACCGTCTCACCACTGTTTGGGCCATGTCGCCGCCTCCGTGACGCCGACGACCATTCCCTCGACCTCCCGACATTTCCCCCTCCCTAGCACCGCCGTTGAGGCTGGCCGTGGGTCTGATTGGAACGATTGACTGCCCCAGACGAACTCATCACCGCTGTTGGCGATCGTCGTTGCCGCTACCAACCTCACGGTCACCACCATTGGGTCGAGCTTGCCGAGCCGGTGACAACGATACCCCATACCACTACCATCCTGTCTAGTCGAACTTGATTGAACTTGGGAGCTTGTTGAGCGCCGATTCGTGCTCTGAGACGTGTGACAAAACTCTAGCCATCGCCGATCGTCGACGATGTGAGGTATAATTACCTCCGATTTAATTATTTAAAATTGATATTTATTAGCACAACATGCTAGGATTGATTAATTGTTGTGATGAATGCTTGATAATAGTTGAAGTGATGATTTGCTTGATTTGATTGATAGTGAATGACTATTAGTGATCTAATCAAGTAAAGTAAATCTGAGCATGACAACTGACTACAATGTAACTTAGAAAAATATAATAAAATTGGTATGAATATGATGAGTTAGAGTTATTCCTACACTGATAATTGCTTTGCTGTTGATGGATGTTGTTTGCATTGTGAGTGTGTTGATCATGATGAGTTTTATGCATCATTCAGTTGCATTGTGAGTGTGTTAACTTTTAGATTTGATGTGTAGGGACAGAGCAGGAGCTCGCTGCTTAGGTACGAGGACACGCTTCGAGCTCTGCCAAGTCTGTTAGGACTGACTTCTGGTTTTATCTCTATACTCCATTGTGTATTATTTTTATAGGTAGGAGGACATGTTGAGTGGTGGATTTATTGTATCCCACTCCACGCAGGTCATTTAGTCGCATGTTATTTTCAAATCAATAACCCTCGAGGATGAGATCCCTCAAGTTTGTTTTCAAAACTTAGATCCAGCTTACAATGCCTTTGGGCCTATTATATAAATCCCTACCCAGACCTATATACATGCGATTTTTGCATTTTTAGTGAGAGATGGAACAGGGAAATTCGTAGAATTAATGAATGTCCACTCCATTCCTGTGGGATCCTGACAACTATACCCTTGAGTTCCTCAAACCCAGAGAGGTGTGGACAATTACGGGTACTATTGTGTAGCACATGTCTAGACTTGTGGCATAAAGGGTACTGAAGGCCCATGTCTAAGAGTACTCGGCTTTTATACTTAGGGTCAGAAGTAATACGGAGTATGTAGATGACTGAGATGAAAGAGAATGATTTTCCCACGCAAAGGGATAGTTTAAATGGCCAAGGAAAGAGAATGTTATGGACAGAGAAAGATATGGAAAGGGGACGTTGCTGCCCGGGGCGACCACTCCTATTATTGCCCTTGTGAGAGTTCTTGAGGAAGTATATGAGATTTTTATTCAACAGGAGGGTTAGCTCTCCCATGTCAAATTGATATTAGCTATTTTTTAGACTAATAACACTCGTTATTGGCAGTCTTCTATATTTATGTAAGTGAGAATAGCGATGAATGAAAGCTGTGGGGGCTGTGGAAGAGCAGCACGGACTCGCCCACACATGTACCTGCCATGTGTAATATATAATGATGGTGTGTTGATGTTGTGTGAATGATAATCATGTTGTGTTATGCCTTGATAAACTGCCTATGAAACGAATAGTTAAATGTGAATGAATAGGGAGCCTTGAAGCTCAGACTCCACTCAGGTGAAAATGAAAGTGATAATGATTGAATGCCATGATAGATTATCATGTTTTATAGTATTTTGATAAAATATTTATATATCCCTGCTATTGATAGGTTGACCCTTATTGCACATTAAGGGAAAACTCTGTCCATTTTTCTATAGAAATTGATATTTTCTTTTGATTTCTCATTTATTACTTTGTCTTGTTTTTGCTTACACGTCATGACATGCATGTAGGACTGCATTAGAATTCAATTATTCCATCCATGTTTAGCATGTCACATATCCATCTTTAGACACCGAGGGTAGATTTGGGCTGGCTTAACCGAATCCAGTAGATTAGCAAACGGTTCGGTTGTCGATGATATTTTTGGGTCGGTTCATGGGTTAACCGAAACGGGGTGTTATACAATTGGCTCATGCAGAGTGAATTGAGATGTTGTAATCACTCTACCCAACTGTGCGAATAATGATTTTTCTTAATTAAATCTTTTATCATTTATTAAATTAATTAATTTCATTGTGAAATTAATTGTGATCACACGATGAGTTCGTTTTAAAATTAAATTTGCACGAAAATTATTATTACATTGCTTATTTAATTAATTAATATTTGGCCGCAATCTGAGGGTGACTTGGACGCGATCTAATTTATAAACTTCATGTCTTTTTATTATTACAATCTTGATTAGGTGACTTAGGAAGTATTTTACCATGCACAATCAATAAACACACTATACAATCCAAACAACAATACAAATAAAATTTTATAAAAAATACTTTTTTATAATTATCTACTATGCAAAATGTATTAAATAATATATCAAAATGGTCACAATAAGATGTTTACATGTTCCTACCAAGATCTATGCAACAATGCAAAACGTACAAAATAACCAAATTAAAGGGAGAAAAGCGTACTTGGAGATGGAAGAAGAGAAGAGGGAAGAAAGGGGGAAAGGAGTAGAAAAGGAGAAGGGTGGAAAAGAAGGGGGAAAAGGGAGGAAAATGGGGCTAGGCGGTGGCCAAGGGGAGAGGAGAAGGGGAGAAGGGAGATACGGGAAAAAAGGCCGTGGTTAGGGTTTTTTAAAAAATCCCACCTGACAGTAGCCATGCGCACCACACACACGCATGGTGCAAAGACGCTGAGAGGGTGCAAATGTGCCCAACACATAGCAGCGACAGAGAGAAAATAAGGAAAAAGAGAAAAAGAAGGGGGAAAAGGAAAAAGGAAAAAAGGAAAAGAGTCGGGAAAGCTTCTAGCGCACGATTAGGGCTTGAAGGTACGTCGAAGATATATGCGACACAACCCTAGGCTAACTAAACACCCGAAACAACAAGACCACAGCTTGACAATTGAGGCTGATCTGATAAAACTCAATGGTAGATATGCCTAATGCCCAAGTTTATCATAACACACAAGGACCCACTTAACGTCAACCCATTTTAACTGGACCGGCTGAGTGCTAACCGAGTTGAACCAAAGCCAGACCAGTCCTAAAAACATCGAATCAACAGGTCAAAATTAGCTAGAAGTGGATCATTCCAGAAGGATGCAATCTGATCCGCCGATAAGAAGTTGGGCCTTCTACCATAATCTTTGTTGAAGAAAATTTGGTCTCCATCAAGCATCACCAAGTTTGCTTTATGTAGTACATCAACAACCGGCTAGTCCTCAAGAAGAAGTTTAGTACAACTAATATAGACCCTCGCAAGAACCAGAGCAACCTCCTTACCTTAATCATTCTCCTTTGCCCTTACTAAATAAATACCCTTTTGTACTATAAGGAGAAATTTCCCTTATCCATCCTTTGTTATTCATTTTTAGGATCCAAAAAGAGAAGATAGCTCCAAAAATACAATGCTCTGGGTGAATAGTAAGAATAGCCTGTACTTTTTGAGAAAAGGTAATAAGTGAGTTCTTATAATATGAGTCTTTAAAATGGTTTATGGGCTAAAACAATGATGACTGTTAGACTTAGGTCCAAGGTTTCGTAAGGCTATAAAGATTCATAGCAACTTTGCAAATTCTAAAAACACCCTTTCACCACCTTTCTTCCCCCACAACTTGTGATGCCCAATCCTGCCGGCCAACCTCATCCACCCTGATATCTAGGCCGATATCTTCTATGTACCAGGCTAAAACCGACGCCCAAAATTCATATTATGAACAACAAGCTCTCAAGTTGTTAAAGCTTCAAATTTTTCTACTTATCCCAGCCCTCTAAGAAGTGTTGGGTTTGTTCTCAACAGGTTCCATTCAGTGGAAGAGCTGTAGTAGTTTACGAAGAACTAGCACCCTTCTTCCTCGTTGTTATAGTCGCAACCGAATTCTCTCACAATTAACTCAAGTTCAAAGGGATATGGTGAAGAGAACTTAATTTTTCTTTCTCAGAAGATGTCAAAGTCTCAAAGAAACAATCAGAAAACTAAGAAACTATTCCCAAATCCCATTACAACCTGAAGTCTTTTTTCCCCTTTTCTTTCCCCCAATTCAACCCCCAACATTGAAAAATACTAACTACCAAAATTAACCTCAGACATTAATTCAATTCCAAAACTGTCCGTTCTCTTCATTCGTTCCGTAACAAGCTTCTTGCAGAAGCATTTGCATAAGAGTAAAGATTTCACTCCCTGGTGATCCCAATTTGCAGAAGACCTGCATACACAATTTGCACATGTAGTTGAGGTCGATGGTTTTCAATAAAAAGTAGTTGGTCTACAGATTTATTCAAGCATTGAGAAGGAGGTCGGGGGTCGCCTTTGGGGAAGAAGAGGGATCAAATGATTAAAAGACAAGAAAGGGGAGGAACTTCAATATTTTTAAGACTATCAGATCTAATAATGGCCGATCGACAGCTGAATATGGTCCGGCCTACACCAGACGGATTCAGTCATGCACGGCCAAATTTGGTCGTGGGCGGCTGAGCCAAATTCGGTCAGGGATGACCATGTCTAATCATGATAATATGAGAGAGAGAGGCACTAATATGGGCAACTGACTCATAAATAATATGAGCCGCACCAATATGGTCGTCTAATTGAAAAGGCGGCCCAAATTAGATTATGTAAAAAGAAAAGAAATTCCTCTCCCCCAAACCCTATCGTTAGGGCCAGATTTCACTGCCCCCAGCTGTGGTGGGCTTGATCTAGCAGCTGTGGCCGTTCTTAAACCAAAAAAAGTCCAGAGTACATGAAGGATACACAAGGAATTCCATCTTTGGTAGGCAGCATCTTAATATCCCTGCAGATTAGTACATCATCTTGTTCTACCTTCTGCTATTATCTATTCTTAATTTGATAGTGGTGTTGCAGACTGGAACGTTGCCCCCTTTTGTACCATTTGCCCATGCATTTGCTGCTGTTATCACTGCTACTCTTTCAGGCTCTCTCTATTATGTAGCTGGATCTCCTAAAGGTGAGATTTTCTCCTGTCTTCCCTCAAAATTCATATAGTTTGACAACTTTCCATCAAATTGTATGTTTAACTTGCAGATCCTACCTATGTTATTGCACCTGTAATATGTTCTGCGAACAGCCGGCAAGATCTCAAGAAGCTCTTTTCAGGCACGGACTTGACCTGCACCTATCATCTGAAACTCGTTCTGAAAATTGACCAAGTTCATTTCTAAAGCCTGGAATGAAAGGAGAATGATGAAGAAGATTTACTCTCCCTCCCTGGAAGGTTTACTGGCTCTTTATCTTGGGTTTGAGTGGATTCAGGTTCATCTCTGCAACTAACTCGTAGTTGGTTCTGTTCTGTTCACCACCTGTAGACAAAGTTACTAAATCCTTTTTCATCAGCCATGCAGACAAGCAATATTCTTGCTCCCATGATCACACATGGCATATACTCTGCTGTCGTTCTTGGCCATGGTCTTTGGAAAATTCATGATCATCAGCGCAGACTACGACAAAGAATTCAACAGGTGAAGATCGAAAGCAGACAGTCCACAAGATCACGAGGAATGAAGTGCGATAACAAAATCAACCGGGAAGAAAATAAGTTCAACTAACATGCCGCGTCACAAATGGTTTTTTGGAGATGTCCAGCAGCTAATTCAGGGGATAGAATATACATAAGCACATTGTATACGGCAGTATACGACACTCAGTTTTAAAGATATACAGAATATCTACCATTTTCTGTTACTCTTGGTATTTAATAACCTCCTTTGCTCATAAAAAGTGGAAGAAAGCATACTGTGAGCATCTTATTAAACAGAAACAGCTACAGAAGTACAGGTAAAAAGCCTCATTATTCGGCATCATTCAAATTACAGTGATAAGAAGTGACAATAAAGATCTTTTTAATACTTAAGAAGCTATTACTTATTGATGATCTAAAAGTTTATTAAGCAGTTATGATGTTTTAAGCAACGAATTTCATAGTCAGGCATCCTCTTCCAACTGGGAAATGATGCTAACAAAGACTTGAAAACCTTGGCACATATCAGAGAAAAGGCAATACTCGTTCTTTGCATGGTAAGTAGCCATTAAGCCTGTGAATATGAGTGGATGTCATATTTGTTTAGTCAAATCAAGCATAGAAATTATCTCAAACACATTAATTTGCTCTCTGAACATATCCACTTACCATATCCTGCAGTTTGCACATCAAACCCTTCTTCCTGCAATTAAATAGGCACAGTGACATTAACAACAAATTAAAAATTAACAGTGCAGTCAATAAAAATAAGCAGAAGTCTTACTTGTAGCTCTTTAATCAGGGGTAGACTTCCAGTAATTGAGTATGGTTTTACATGTCCAACAACTTCTTCAGTTGCTTTGCATAATACATGATAGCCACGAGACTCAAGGTTACATGCAACTCCAGACAGCATAGCCTCATCAAAGCTTAGTGTAATCCTGCAGATAGCAGTAGATAATAACTTCTTACTTCATACTAGAATAGAATAAGATCTCAATATCACAATGACAATCTTCCAGAAGCTAAGAGCAATCGCTCACATTTGCTTTAAAATACAAATCTAAATAAAAGGCATAAAAGCAAACCTGCCCCTCAGCTTCTCCTCTGGTAGTACATATTTGGACGCTGGTCCTCGCGTTTCTAGCTTTTCCACATTCTCATTTATATCATCAACATATGCCTGCAATTTCTTGGCTACATCTGCCGTACTAGGAAATGATGACGGAGAGTTAATTGATTGCCAGTGTAAAGCAGTAAGCAAGAGTTATGAAGGAAGTCTCAAGAATGAAGATTTCCATTAGAAAATAAAAAGAACTTACTTGTAGAAAGGGGTTAACCTGCCATGCAGAATAAAGAAGTCAGGCATTATCTTTAGTACAAGCTATTGTTCTTGGGAAATTGCAAAAATAATCCAACACAAAATACATTAAGCTTTTAAATTAAGATGCCCAAAATCACCTGACATCCCCTGATATAGTGCACTCAGCAGGAATTTGATTGACACCACCTCCAGGATCTATACTCATCATCCATTAAGAACAGTAAGCAGCCACAAAAACATACAATGATTTTATCCACAGATTAACCAGAAACCTACAGCCCTTTTCAGAAATCTGAAAAGTGAAAAGTACCAAAGTGACATGATCTGGCATACTTACATGTCCATTGTGTTGGTTTCATTGTTGATGGTGTGGCAAATCCATAAACTTTTTCTTTGGGATGTGCAGGAAAGTCTCTATAGAATCGTAGCTGAATTTCTTTAAATGCTTCCATTAACAGCTCCAAGGGATTAATAGCCTGAAAGGTAAATAAGAAGAAGAGAAAAAAAATCATTAATGACAATCACACTAGGACACTAGTTATTCCAAGAAAAATATAACAAGCAATCTTTTCCAGAAGTACTATTTTATCTGAAAACAGAAAGCAGTCAGAAACCAATAATTGCAAACATATATAAAAGAACGTTAAGTCTTTCAGTAATATTGACATTGAATAATGTTCTTTCATAAAGATCATCATTATCATTGTTGTCAGCCAAACTTTTTCACCTAGACTGAGTTAGGGAGACAGATTTTGCATCAGGAGTTGCTTCTTTTCATAGAAGCAGGCTTAGCCAATTAATCCAGCATAGGATTAGGTAAGCAAATACAGCCATCAAGAAATAATAAATGCACATAAGAAAATTGGAGATAACTCAGAAATAGGGGTGTAAGCATTTTATTTATTATTAAACCAAGCAGTAGGAAATGCCTTGTGTGGAAGACCACTATGAAAAAGCTTTCCTGTTGCACGAAGTTTCCATGCAATCATCCCACCAGTGCCTATACATGGTTGTTTGTCAGCAGTGTCAATCCAAAATCTGCATAAAATGAACAATAAATACAGTTTTCTGCTGCCAATATGATAACAACTAGACTAATATTTTTCATTTCAGGGTGTCAACAACCCTGTCCACGTAAATGTCATGATTAGTTCATTTTTCTCACAAAAAAATGAAAAGAAAAAGGAAAAAAGGATTTAAGGCCAAGATATCATAAAATAACTCACAAAGGGCCATCTTTTAGCTTATTCAGCAAGCCATCTTTCACGAGAGCATCCACACCAACACCAGGAATCGATGAATTTTCTTCGTTGGCAATAAAAACCGCAATCACAGTAGACTTCAGCTTTGGCCTTGTTTCTCCAAGTCTCTTCATCAACTCCGTCACAAGAGCTACGTGCCCTAGACAATCAGTCGTCCCACGCCCACACAGTTTATCTCCATCAATACTCAAGGAGAAAGGATCAAAATCCTACATTTTCATATTCATAACATGGAAATCAACATCTTTATCAATTCAAACAGTTCATCATTTGGGGAAAGATATGTTTCACCTAAGTCCTAATTAAAATCAAATTTCATGGAACAGTTGGAACAGTTCACCAATTGGGTAAAGGTATTCTCACCCCAGACTATATTTCTTAAAATTTTCAAACATTTATACAAATGCAACATTGCAATCATGATCGCAAAAATAACAAGTATAACTTCATCAAAACACTACCAACCGACAACTCACACAAAGGAGGTCATCACTTTCACGCTCAAATTAACAACTACACAGAAAAAACCCCAATGTTGACACATCTTCATAGAACCAATTCTCAAAATAAAAAACCTCAAATTCATCAACATCTTCATTAATTTTAACAATTCCCCAATCGGGGAAAGGACACGTTTCACCTCAGAGCACCCATTGTACCTTGAATTTCATAAAACAGTTCATCAATTGGGTATGACCTATTTACTTTGATTTATCATAAAAGTTCACACAAGTGCAATGTTTCAATCATGATCATGAAAAAATAACGCCTATAAACAACATCAAAATTCAAACCATTATTAACCTCGCTTTCATAATCCCAGATCACACAAAAACGACAACTTTAAAGTTCAAACTAACAACTACAGAGCAAAAACCACAAATTCATCACATCACCATCATGCCAATGCTCCGAGATCAAAAAGGAGGGAACTTTTTTCATCACAATCATCTACACACCAAACCAATCAAACATTTTCCGACCAATATAAAACACAAACAAAAAAGGGAAGAATGTACCCAGTCGTCGGGGTTGGCCGTCACAACATCCATATGACACCCGACGAAGGAGAGGACCCGGCCGGGCACCGTGCCGGGGTACTCGACGATGAGGTTCCCCCGGCCCTCGACGTAGCGGACGTGGTCGACGACCAGCGGCCCACCGCCGGTGGCCGTGCTCAGGGGAAGGAGGGCGTCGAGGACATGGCGCGCAACCCGGTCCTCGGCCGGGACGAGCTCCGGCGGGTTGTTCTGCACGTACTTGGCCTCGCCGACGAGCTTCCCCAGCAGGGCCACGAAGGAGTCCCTCTGCAGCGCCCCGACCACGTCCTTCAACGGCGGCGCGCCCATCGTCGGAGGCTCTGGCGGCGGTGAGGTCGCCGGAGGCGGGGCGGGCTTGTTGGCGAAGAGAGGTGGGATTTGTGTTGCGTGGAATTGGATTCGCTAGAGAAATCAAAGGGCAAGGAATCGAATTGGATTCACTTCTTAACGAAAATAAGGTTTATAGTATATGAGGGATGTTAATTGAATAAGTTAGCTCCTAAGTATTCAAGTATTAGGTTCGGTTCGAATCGAATTGGAATCCTTCTTAACGAAAATAATGTTTATAGTATATAGAGGGATGTTAATTGAATAAATTAGCTCGTAAATATTTAATGTTAGGTTCGGTTAGATTCGATTTGAAATTTAATATTTAAATGTTTGAGCTCAAATTCGATTCAAACTTGACTCAAAATCGACTTGTAGCTCGACTCAATAAAATAAAATAATAATATAATTTTTATATTATATATATACTAATAACTTTAATTATAACTGGTTATATTTATTTATATATAATATAATAATAAAGTAGCAAGATAGCTTATATGTGAAGTATTTAAGTTAAAGACCTGGAGGTCGTGGGAGTGCATTTTGTTTAAGTGAGTTAATTTCTACTTTGTAGTTAAGCAAGCTCGAGCATACATGTTAAAAACTCGATCGATCTCGAGTCGAGGTTGAAAGAATTTCGAATTATTTGAGCCGAGTTTGAATACAAGTTAAATTTAGCTCGCTCGTTCATTTAACGGCCTTAACTAAATCAATGGGGTGTGGTTATAATTTTTCAATTTGGGTTAATTATTTTACAAGTCAACTATCAATGATTTTTTGGTCAAACTTTAAAGCGAATTCTGTAAACAAGATTTTGTTAAAGTTTCTTTCCAAAACAATTGATTGATTATTAATATCACATCCATACTACCACTCATCAATGAAAGTACATTTTGTATTTGAATCAATTCAACCCGACTCAAGTAATAATTTATTCATTATATCTAAAACGCCAAACTACCGGTTATCAACTTTTAGTTATTACATCTAAAATTTATTAATGTACGTAGATTCTCAATCAGTTTGCCAGCTTAAATACTGGACTTTGCCTAGGAAAAAAAATACATATGTTCCACTTTGAGCCAACTCTCCTTCAATATCAATGATATTGATTTCGAGTCTTAGTTTTCGACCTATGCGATTAAACTTTCTATAAACCACAAATTTATGGAAGCCAAACATCTCATTGAATTAGATAAATGTTCGGGCGTGGGATTTCCGCTCCCTCAAGCACACTTCATTTCGAGTTAGATAAGTAAGTTTGGTGGGACCAAAGGTGTAACATCCTGGTTTCGGTTCACTTAAAAATTTAATCAAAACTATTACGATTGAATTGAATCATGCCTAAATCAATTAATTTGTAAGACTCAAATGAAAAAATAGATCGAATAACTCTTTTGGGGTCTCAAGAATAGAAGACATTACTAAATATACAAGAAAACATATCAAGTATAGATAAAAGTACAAAATAACATAATGGCGCATTAAAATCAAGTGTGTGTACCATCTATTTGTCCTTTTACCAAAATTGACCCAATACAGGAACATAAGACCTGCATATATAATAAAAAAAATATCAGTAACAAGTATTACTAATACGGAAAATAACTAGTATACACTGGTAAGTAAAATCCCATCTTCCACAGGGAAAGAAAACAATATGTATATTCTCCATATGAACTCTCAAAGGGCATCTACTGAGGAGTCATTAAGCTTCAAACTCGACAACATCTCGAACTGAATTGGTGTTATGCCAGTCTCGGCAAATACCTCTCTCGGCAATAAATGGTCTCACTCTTAGGAAAAAGCACATAACCTAAGCCTTCTTCATACCTCTATATAAATCTTGGCCTAGAGTACAATGACCGAGTACTCTCAAGTAGTGGCCTTTAGTACCTTTTAATACCACAAGTCTACACATTGTCTGTACACAACAATACCTATCTACTCCACGCCTCTCTGGGTGTGAGGAAACTCAAGATGTAGAGATGTTACGATCTCTTGAGAATGGAACAACTCTCTCACTAATCCAGAGCTTGTTGTGACATGTGTATACGAAAGTTCATGGTATATGCAAGGTCAAATTCATCAACTCTCAGCTCACCGAAAACTCGATAAAAATTATATATAAGGCTAGGAAGGGAATTATATAAGTAGGTTTAAAGGCAACGTGAGATGGAGCTAAGTTCGAAAACAACTCGAGGGACCTCATCCTCGAGGGTTATCAATCACGGAAGTAAAATATATCTAAATGACCCATGTTAAGTGGGGTCTGATAAAACAATCACTTAACAGGTCCTATGATTTAGAAATCAAATTCACAATAGAATAAAGCAGTAAATCTGAAAAGAGTCCTAATAGACTTTTGGTCTAATCACCAAACGTATCGACACATCTACGGCGAGCTCGGACTTCGAAACTTACGTCGAAACCTACTACTAAGCAAAAGACTAACAACTCTATATGATACATAATTGTAGTATGTGCTCATATTATCAATAACACGACAATAAAAGACAATGATAAACAAATCTATAACTAAACACTTAGACACTCAAAATGAGGCACATGCAAGCAATAAATAAATAAATATAAATAAAAGAACAATATTAAAATAATAGTGGATAAGTAACATTAAGAAAAATAATAAATAATAAAGAACATTTTAAACGTCCATGAAAATAAATAAAAAATTAAAATACTGAATAATAAATAAATAAATAAACTCATAAATATATGGACGAATGCTTAATATGTAAAATAAATAAAACATTATTCATAAATAATGCTGATAATATAATTAACACTAAATAAGTATAAGACTAAACAAGAGTAAATATTAACACACACAAACAGACGAGTAAGTAATTAAATAAATAAATAAATAATAAATGATTGAATAAATAAGTAATAACAATCAATCATGAATAATATGAATATATATATATATATATATATATATATAAATATACGAAAATAAGACTAAGCACATATAAATAATAACATGAGCGAGCAAACAATTCATAATCAATCTATTAATTAAATTAAATAAGATAAACATGAATAAAAATAATATCAACAAGCAAATACATCATCAATAATACTAAATAATTATATAATCATCCATTATAATCAACAAATATATAAATAATAAGAAATAAATAATAATAAATAAATAAACAAATAAAATAAATACGAAACAAAGAAAAATCCTCGTAATATTCAAACATGCTAAATAATATGAATATACATCTAAACTAATGTAGGGAGTTTTGAATTACCGTAAACGGTTAAAAAATGGACGAAAATGGCAAAGTGAGTCAACCCAAGTGAGTCGACCGAGTTAGAACAAGTCAATTTGACCGAGTTGAGCTGCTTAGTTGGGTTGGGTTGAACTCGGTTAGTTGGGCTGGGTAGCTAGATGGGTCTAGACCGATAGATGTGGATTTGGACACGGGCTGGCAAACATGACGTGGGCTAGGCGAACACTAATGCCAGTAGGTGGACACAAACGTGGGCACAGACACGAGCAAACAGGTCCAATGGGGCCGCTGGTGCTCGTCACCAGAAAACTCTAATGGCAGCTCAGCGGGGGTTGCCGCCGGTCGCGATCGATAGAGGATGACAAGGGAAAGGTTTTGGCGGTGGTGACCGACGATGTCCGGCCGTCAATTGGCTGAAAAATGGCCAAATTGGACAAAAACAACTAGGGTAGGTGAGTCGCTGTCACCGATTATGGAGGCAACTGTTGGTAGGGCTAGTCTCAAAATGTTGGCCTTGACGAGGGCAAGGTCTTTGGGTAAGGATTAGTATTGTCCGATTGGCGATTGACCGAAAAATGATCGGGAGAAGAAGAAGCGCAACAGGGAAAGTGCGAAGTTGCCGGCAATGATGGCAGCCATTGCATAGCTCGTGCTTGGTGTCAAATGTAAGATCTCGGGGCAGGGGGAGTCAATCTGGGTGGTTGGCCTCGCCGGAGGAGGCACGCCGGTGCTGGAAAATGGCCTAAAAGGTTGCAGCGTCTGTCGAAATCGGTGAAGAAAACTTCGTCTCTGGTGGCCAACAAGGCAGCGCTAGTGTTAGAGCTGGGCCTGGGTCAATAGCAAGCCGCGAGCTGGTCACAATGGTGCCACTCCGATGGCCGGAGTCTAGCTAGCTGCAAGTCAAAGTGGCGGCGGTGCTAATAGTGGTTGACCAATGCTAGGGTTGACGTGAACCTTCCATGTAAAACCCGCGACACGAATCAGGGTTTTAAAGTTTGAACTGGTTGGTTCGATCATTAATTTTAGTCGAGTCAATTTCAAAACATGCGTATTAAGTCGAGGTTGGTCGTGAGTTATGAACCACAAAGGTCATGTGTACCCAAATATATGATGATAACATCCATAAGATAACAATAGAATGGGTTATCAGAATATGTGAGAGTGCGCTATATTTTTATTATTTTAATGTTAGACCGTAGAATTATTTTTTGGTTGAATAACGCATTAAGATGCGTTATAGGGCCGTTTGGGTGGGTTAATAGTTATAGAGCATGTTATTGTGATGTTGTGGCGTGTATTATATTTTATGGGATTTCCCCCTATTTTTTGGATTTTTTAGGATTTATTATAAGTTAGTTATTATTTTTGACTCGAGTTGGACTCAAGTCAAGTTTTATTTACGAGATCGCCACTAAACCATTTCTCTTCTTACCCCAAACCCTCAACGCCTCCCCTCTGCTTGTCGACGCCGCCGATGCCGCCCTGCCGTCGATTGATGCCGCCAAGACTCGCCGCGCCATCGCCGTGGCGCCCGAGAGCCACTGGCTATCGCTCGACCTCCACGACATGAGGGAGTGCTCTCCTGTCCCTGATTTTGCCGCCAGCCACCATCGCCAGTGCCATCTAGTTGCCGTCTTGACTCGACCGGACTGGAGCCCATCATCCCCCAATCCCGGCCGGATCTCGTCATCCACCACCTACCGCCCTTGTTTTACCCTTTTCCAGCAAGCCGCCACCTCCGCCAAGCCATTGCCAACGGTACCCCATACCACTGCTATCCCACCAATTGATGTTGCCGACGACTTTCGCCAGAAAATCGTCGGAAAGTTACCGAAAAGCCACCAAAACCCGCCGGAACCGTACCAAAAAACCGGATTTGCTAGATCTTTTGCCAAACTCATCTAGTCAAACCCGATTGAACTTCAGGGTGCCTCCAAGTGCCGAATTTGATAATCGACAAAACTCTAGCCGTCGTTGATTACCGACGACGAAAGATATAATTACCTCCTCTTTAATTATTTAAAATTGATGATTATTAGCACAACATACTAGGATTGATTAATTGTCATGATAAATGTCTGATTGTGAAAAACATAATAAAATTGGTATGAATAGGATGAGTTAGACATATTCTTGCACCGATGATTGTTGATTGTCGATAAATGATGATTGGATTGTAAGTGTGATGTTCATGATGAGTTTGATGCATCATTCAGTTAGCAGGCATTAGCTTTTAGATTTGACGTGTAGGTAAGGAATAAGAGATTGTCGAGTAGGCATGCAACTGCAATTGGAGCTTCTGCCAAGTTCATTTAGGACTCGTCCTTGTTTTATGCTTTATTCTATTGTATGTGTGTTTTATTATTTGCAGGACGAGTTAAGTGACATTTTATCTGATCCCACTTAACCTGGGTCATCTAATCGATCGATTTTCCCGATTAATAACCCTCAACGATGAGATCCCTCGAGTTTGATTTCAAAAATAAGATCCACCGCATTCGCCTTCGGGCATATTATATAAATCCCTTCCCAGACCTATATATAATTTTCTCGAGCTTTCAGTGAGACGAGAGAAGGGAAAATCGACTCACACGTACTATGAGCGGGTGCACGCGCTAGTCAATGCAGGTTCTGTATTAGTGAGTGGGCTCTTCCAATCTTGAGGGATCCTGACAACTACCGTTTTGAGTTCCTCACACCTGGAGAAACGTGGAGGATTATGGGTACTGTTTAGTACAACATATATCCAAACTTGTGGTTCAAAGGGTGCTAAAGGCGATTGCCTGAGGGTACTCAGCTTTCGTGCTCAAGGCTAGGAGAATCATGGAGGTAAAGGAGACTACTTAGGATATATTCATAGTCCTAAGAGACTAGGAAAATGAGAAAGTGCCGAGAGAGGCATTAGGCTAGTCAGTTTGGGACATTATCAGGTCTGCGGCCCGGTGGCTCCTTAATAGATGCCCTTAGGAGTGTTTACGAGAAGTATACAAAGTTTTCTTCAAAATGAGAGTTTGCTCTCATTTGCCAATATGTTATATAGTTATATTTTTGGACCAATAACATTCGTTACTAACGCTTTTCCTTATATATACATAGGTGAGGATTAAATACTGGATATGCTACCTTGGACAGAGGAACAGTGGGCTACCTTGAACAGACATATGCACGCACACCGACTGACTATTTGTTTTGACTATTTTAACTGTTTTGTTGTATTATTATGAAAAAAATGAAATACTTATGATGACGATTTTGGTATATAGAAATGCATAATGACAACAAGATGTGAAGTATATATGTTAGTGTAAATATTGCATGATAAAGGTGAAGATGAACAAATGAGCAAGTGGGTCGAGACCCCAAAATGCAGGATATTTTGATGTGGCCAAATTAAATATTTATGTGAAAATATTGTGTAATTGATGTTGATGGTTTTATATATTTATACATGATGATTATACAGGATAGCCCCTAATTGCACTTATAGGGGAGGCTTTGTTTGTTTTATTTCAGGAATTCTTATTGATTTTATCGCCATTATTTTTTGTATGAATTAGTTGTCATGTTGTCCATGTAGTGGCATGTTAGGATTCCATGCATAGCGATCAGTATCTTCCATTTTGAGACGCCGAGAGTAAATCCACTCAGGACCCGTGATGGTCCGGTTCGGTTTGCAAGCGAGCCGGATTCGGGGTGTCACAGTCCAAATCTTGCCACATGGCACGAATTAAAGGCTTGACAACTTGTAGGCCTAGTGGGGTCCACCTAGAGTATATACAATATATATATATATATATATATATATATATATATATAGACGAAAGCTCGGATCAAGACTGTCAAAAGTCGAAACTGACTCAAAGCCTAACTATAACTCTACAGACAAAAATTGAGGCAAGGAAGCTAAATAGGCATCGAAACCATGAACTCGATCAAATGAAAATTTGAGAAACAAATTACGTTGGGTCCACAGGGGCAATCCGATAGTTCTAATTCCTTATGTTGCATGTAAATTAGGTACCATGAGAAAGCTCAAATAGATACTAAATGTTGTAACAACTTAAATCTAGCCTTGAAACTGGGCTAACATAAGGAAAATTTTTTTACCTCATGTATACGTTGATAACTCATGTTCTGTTGTAGTATAACTGAAGTTATCATTTGTATATAGGGCATACTCAAATTGAGTTCAATACTGACTCAAGATTGGCTCTTGGGAACCGAACAAAACAACAAGCAGGGTAAAATCCTAACCCGAAGCTGCGGTTTTACAAAAGACGCCCTTACTACACAAAGAAATCGTGTAAGTAAAATAAAAATAACAATATAAGAATGTCGCGAGTGATGAAAGACAAAGAATTTTTACATGGTTCCCTAGAGGATTCAACATGAATTCCTAAGGGTCAATCCACAGTGACTTGATCACCATGAATTCACAATTTCTTCTTTGATTTTACACTTTACACAAAATAGTAAATTTTGCTGCCTTTAGTAGCTTCGACACCAATGCTCTGGTTCGTCCATTTATTGTCTTCAAATCTTCAAAATAGCCCCACCACTGCGTCTTGAGTGTCCAAAAATGATGGGGTAACAAGTTTTGTTTTAATCCGAGGTCGAGATGGCCTTGAAATTATTGTTGGAGTGATAATGAATTGAACTGGACCGCTTTGGGTTGATTTAGAGCAAGATAAATGTTGGACAAGACCGGGTGGCATACGCAAGCTTCAGAAAATTCTAGGTACGCCTGGCTGCAAGTGGCACATGGTGTGCCAGTTCAAATCCGGCTCATGGACGCGGTCATGGACCTGGTCACCATTCAGGAAACGGAAAGCGATCATGGATTCGGCAGAGCAAGTGGACGCGGTCTACTAAGCAGGACCAACAGGCTTGCTTAGGCGAGTGGTGGAGCGGCGACTTTGGTGCCTCTTGCGACGACATTTCCGACAGCTGAGGCTGGAGGAGATCACCTAGATAGTCAAATCTCAGACTAGTAAGGGGTTTTGCAGTAGTACTGTAAAATCCGTGACTCGAGTCAGGAGTTTTACATTATCAAACTAGTCGGTTCAAGTAGAGTCAGTTTTATGACCCGCCTGCTGAGCATAGGCCAGCTGTGTATTATGAAAATGAGGGTCAAGTATACCCGAGTATATAATGATAACATCAGAAAAATGATGAGAAATGGGTTATCTGAGTATATGATAGTATGCAGTTATTTTTTATGTATTTGATTGTAGAATTATTTTTAGGCCAAATAACGCATTAGAACACGTTATACAATAGTTTGGGTAGGTGATTGGTTCTAAAACATGTCATTTTAATGTTATGGTGTGTATTATATTTTATGAGATTTTCCCCTATTTTTTTGATTTTTTTTAAAAATTTATTACGAGTTAGTTATTATTTTTTACCCGAGACCTTCACCACGAGCCCCCATCCTCACCATCGACATCTCCTCTGACCACCACACCGCCGCTGATCGACGCTGCCTACCATCGCTAATCGACGCTACCGACCACCGCTGAGTCATCATTGTGCCGTCCCCAACCTTCTTGGCCGCGCCCGGCCTCCAAGAAGCCTCGATGCCGCCTCCTAGTGCCACGCATCCCAATGTCGATTCTCCACTGTCCCCTCCAATTAGCCACTGATGTGACACCGACGCCCTCCCCCTCAACCTAGTCGAGCTTTCCCCCACACTCAGCGCTGCCATTGAAGCCGGCCCAGGGCCAATCAGACAAGCTATCGACCCCCGACTGACTTGCCGTTGCTGTTGGCGTTCATCGTCGTCGCTACTGCCCTCACCACCACCATAATTAGGTCAAGCTCACCGAGCCAGTGCCGACCCATAGCTTCGATTTCCTTGCCAGAAAAGTCGCCAAAAAATAGCCGAAAACTATCAGAAAACATTTTTGTTGACTGATATGATAAATATTTTTATTGTGAATAAAGATGAATTGCATGATTTGAATTGTATTAAAATAAATGCTAAGGAACTAATTAAGTAAATTAAACATGTATTGTTAATCAAATGCAACATAGCCTAGAAAATCGGATATGGATTGATGTGTGTGACTTGATGTGATGAGTGCTTTAATGTATGTGATATAGGATGTATAAATGCACCATAGCGATCGTTAGCATTTAGTTTTGATGTATAAGTACAGAGTAAGAGCTCGCCGCCTAGGTGCGTGGACAATATTGGAGTTTCTACTAGGTCCGTTTAGGACTCTCTTCTTGTTTGATTCTTTTACTCCATCGTAATTTGTTTTAACAGGTAAGCGGACGCGTCGAGTGGTAAATTTATTATATCTCACTCAATATGGTCCATTTAGTAACATAAATTTCCAGATTAATAACACTCGAGGATGAGATCCCTCGAGTTTGTTTTCAAAAACTCAGATCCGGATCATGTTGCCTTCAGACTTATTATATTATAGCCCTTACCTAGACCTATGTACATGTAGTTTTCTCTAGTTTTTCAGTGAGATGTGAGACGAGAGAAAATCAACAACCGCGCTACGCGAGCAGGTGCATGTTAGTCAAAGCAGGCTTTGGATTGGTGAGCGGGTCATTCCATTTCCAAACGATCCTGACAACTTCACCTTTGAGTTTCTCAAACCTAGAGAAGTATGGAGGTTTATGAGTACTACGATGTAGCGCATGTTTAGACTTATGGTTTCAAAGGGTACTAAAGGCGAATGCCTGAGAATACTCGGCCTCTGTGCTCACGACCAGGAATGATACAAAGGATGTAGAAGGCTAAATGAACAAAAATTGATTTTCCCCTGCAATGGATAGTTTTCAAGTTGCCAAAGAATGAGATGAGATAGAATGGGATGCTGTCGAGCTGAGTCCGACAGCTCCTAATTAGAACCCTTATGAGAGATTCTATGAGGAAGTATAAAAATATTTTTATTCAACACAAGAGTTAGTTTTCCTGTGTTAGTTTATTATTAGTTATTTCTAGACCAGTAATACTTGAAATTGACATTTTTTTATTATCTATGTAGGTGAGAATCTGGAAGATTGAGCGCTGTCGGGACTGTGGAGGAGCAGCAATGCAATTATGCACACATGTACGTGTTGAATGGTGAATTGCTTTGGATGATGTGAATTGAATGTCTTTTCTGTGAATTGATAAAATGTTTTGCATGTGATTGAAAATTATGAATAGAAATGAATAGGTTAAGCAATGGAGTCTAAATTAGGCTCAGAAGATCAGAAATGAATGGAATAAAAACGTTAAAAGAAAACATCATGTTTGTGATATATTTTTCCGTTGTTGTTTATACACACACATATATATATATAGTGTTTACTGTTGACAGGGTAGTCCCTATTACAATTTTAGAGGAGACTCTATCTGTTTTGTTTTAAAAATAATTATTTTCTTTGAACTTTTACTTGTTTATTTTGTTTTGTTTTGCACATGATTGCATATTATAGTATGCATCTAGAACCACGATAATGCCTAAACATCTCATCCATGTATTGAATGTTTACATCACCGTCTTGAGGGGCCAAGGTTAGATCCAAGTTAGCTTAACCGAATCAAGTAGATTAATAAACAGTTCGGTTGCCAATAACATTTTTGGTTTGGTTCGTGAGTAAACTAAAATGGGGTGTTAAAGGTACACTGACTAGAGACGCTTCCTACTGTGGTGGTGGCGCTTGAAAGTTTCAACTATGTATCTCCCGACCCCTTATCACCATTTTCCGATGATGGTGGCATCTTTCTGTGCGCGAACGAATTGACCTTGGATTGTAGCCAGTGATGAGGGAGATCAATTGGAGGCAGTGACATGGATGGCAATGGCCTAGGTTGGCCAGATGGAAGTCGGGAAAATGGCCACTTGCTGGGTTTCTTGTTGATGGAGGAGTTCGCTGAGGCACGTCATCGGTGGGTAGGTGGGTGGGTGGGGGGGTATGGCTTCTTCTTTTGGTCTTCAACTTTGGTTGCTTACTGCTGCTCTACTCTATCCTTCCTCCTCTTTAACGCAGCACCACGCCCCCTTTTGGACTTCACAGGCCAAGAGCAACAGGATTGTGGGTTGTGGACTTTTCTCCTTGGCAAGTCTTGGCTTTGGTGAGGTACTGATGCGGGTAGGGTGCAGCAAATCTTCAAAGCAGCAGTGGTGATGTTCAACAAGGCTTTGAATGAGCAAGGTAATGGATCTTGGGTTTGCGGCAAGGGCGCTAGCAGTCCATGGTGGGGGACTTCAATCGGGTGTTGGGGAGGGTCACTGGAACAGCGTCTCCGGCAAGGGGCTCCTCCCTTGGGCTTCTCTTCTCGTTTTCTCCTTTCTTAGTTCTTTGTTCTCTTATTCTTCTCTCTTTTTCAGCACACAAGCCTCTTTATTTTAATGTACGAACCCCACCTTCAAACATGTGATCCCTGGGTATTTATAAAAGATAGGAAAGGTAGGATTGGCTTGAAGTTTCACGATCAAAGGCTTCAAATCATACCTTCCCCTCTTTGTCAACAACTTTTCTTCCCACGGAATAGGAACAGTGATGACATCCTTTTGGAGAAGAATTGCGTAGACGGGTTTGGACACGATAGTGTCCAAGTTCACGCTCGTTCAATAAAGATTACGATATTATTCACTGTTAGAAAAAGGAGAGAGGTTAGATTCAGATGCTTTATAAGATTACAAATAATCATAAGATTAGAGAATTATCAAAAAATCATCGGAGAACAGGATTGGCGAGGTTGATGATCAGAAGGTGGAGCATAGAAATAATGATCGTAGGGATTGGTGGGGTCGAGACAGGTAGCTCATGATAAATCTGATACAAGTAATTGGTTTCTTGGTCTCATGATTCAAACAAAGAAACTTTGGGGGAAAAAAAGGATTTTGGCAAAGAAGAAGAGTTCAAGCAAGAAGAGATTAATAAACCGTTCATGTCTTCACGTTATGGGCAGGCAGAGGTCCCAGCGATTGCATCATTTCAGAGCTGCTCACTGATTGCTCCCAGCAGAGACAGCACAAGACAAAATAAAACTACAATATGGTAGATACTGGGCATCCATTGGCCATCGCTGCCCAGCCAACCTAGCTGTCTTAACTAGCTAAATTCTCAGCTACTTAACAACTCTTCAATATAATGTCTAGTTTTTTCCAATGCAAATGATTTTCTTTTAGTCCCGATTACTGTTCTTGGAAATTACGACATATATGGGCTCTATTTGCATAACCTTAGTAGCACTCTTTTGTAAAAGAGCAGTCCCTAGCAACTAATTCTGTCTTTTGAGAAAGGAATACAATTTATTTACTACACGTCACAGCCCATCCAAAGGATATTGCACCCTATTACATGATTGTATATGTTATTACTCTATATATAGACCATTCAATAAAGGTTTCCAAAACTTTTAATAATATTGTATTATTTATTTAAGACAATTTTTTATTAAACACAAGTTATAGAGACCCTTCAAAATACTGCTAATAAAGTCTAGAATACACAAGTTTATCTCAATGGATATATATAGGCTATATAATCATTGATTATTTTATGGATAAGCATATTATAATATTGAGATTGCTCACTATAAAACTAGTTTTGATATTTCCATGCATTAGCTCAAACACTAATACAGAGAGTTTTCCTCTACGTTTCAAAAAATGTAAGTATTCTTCTCCACGTCAATCTTTACAGTAGAGAAAAAGCTAAGATTTATTTCTATATTTGGAAATTTTAAAAGGTAAATATGTATTAATTTTTAAAATTTTCTCCAAGCTAAAAAATGCGGAAATTTTTTCTTTACCCCACTTTTCTCCAAGTTTTAAGATTAATGAACATTTTATGGAGTAAAAAAGTTAAAAAATTAATACATAACTACTTTCATATATTTCTAAATATAAAAAAATCTATGCTTTTTCTTTGCAGTTAAAAATGGCATGGAGAAGACTGTGGAGAAAAACGTAGAGAAAAGTTATTTTTTGTAGTGAAAAAAAATCTGGTCATTAATCAAAGACGAGATGACTACATTTTTCAAATTAGACAAAAATATTTTAATCATTAAACCGTCTTTATATTTTAATAGCTCGTATTAACTGAAATTGACGTAGATATGTCCAAATCAGCTGATACCATTTTTTCCCCATAATATGTATTGCGCATGTTATTGATCTAGCTCTTTATATAAACCATGTTTGAAGTAAATCTGAAGTGGTATGTAGTAAACCGAGTACTTGAACGGAGGACTAGAGGTGGTTCATGGTCCCCAAGAAATTTTGACAGCGGCCTAAGATCAAGGACGAGTGGTCAGCACTGATGAACCGTGCATTGATCCTGATCATATATCACTACACTTTCAGACAGATCATCAAATATCTCAGAGACATATATATTACATTCATGTCTGATTCATGAGTTACCCAGAAAGAGTGAGATATATCGATGATCATGTTTTTGGGCAGGGAAGGGGAGGGTATGGGCTGGTGGTGACAGTGGGCGACTTGTTGCAATCACCCTCTCATTACTCGGATGCCGAGCGAGAGAGAGAGGAATCGTATGCTAGAAAGAAAGGAAGGAAGAGAGTGTGATCATGGTTGCATCCAATCCATCCATCCGATTCTGATCACATCTTTATAGTGCAATCGAGTATGTAAGTATGTATGTATCTGAGTTCTGAGATATGAGCTTCTGAGTCAGGTGGGGTGCACTTTTAGGACACCTGCTGCCAACGTAAACGACGACATGCATGCAGCCAACAACATGCCAGAGGCTCCCCATTTACATTAATCTAATGCAAACAGCTACTTACAATAGCCAATGTTGCGGCTTAATTAATTAATTTAAAATATTAAACGTATTTGATCAAAATAAATAAAGTAATATGAAATTACTTAGCTGGTATACATGTAATATAATATAAACATCTAATAGTCAAGGTAAAATCACAAGATGAAAATTATGGTATCAATAAATAGTAACACCTTTTTTGCTAATAACTTGTCACCGAAGTCGTTGTTACCTTTAAGAGAGGTGTAACCTTTAATAAATAAATAGAAAAAACTATTCATAATTTCTAACAAATGTCGAAGCTGTGTATAAAATATTATTCATAGGACAATTACTCCACATATAACTTCCTTTGGCAGGAAGATTGATCAGTTAAGTCTTGCTCTTTTTGAAAGCTCATGGTGCCAATAGAATTTGAAAACTCTTTTCTTACTCCACAAACTCTATGAATTGAGTCCACTGTTATGCATACCTGCGTTAAACTATGTGAATTGATTCCATGCTAGCAGATTTTGTGATTGACTTATCGAGTCAAATTTAAAACATATTAAAATACTTTTTTAAAATAATATAAATCGTATGTTCATCATTTTCTAAGATATACTAATTTCATATAATAGTGTATTTATTGGGCCAAAAGAATATTACAAATGATTTGACTCGACATGATTGAAGTTGACTCTGAGTTGACTCTAATTCATAGTTTATATATATATATATATGTATATGGTCTTTTCTTCTCATAATTAATTATACATGTAGAAAGGGTATCTTTTAACGTTTATTTTAAAAGAGTTACCTCTAATAAAAATGACCAAGGAAAAGCATCAAGCAATATCTCTAATTAATTTGTTGTACTACCCAATTTTAAATTAATAGGCCTAAATCACTTCTTATAAATATATAATTTAAGTTGAAGATCTATAAACACGTGTCCACCAATAATAAAATAGATCTTAAATTGATAAATATTGGATATAGGACAACTAGTCTATGAGATATTACAACTCACCTAGGGAAATTTATGTTGGAAATTCCTATCCTCAGCCTATGGGTTTAGCAACCTAGCCTACGTCCAATTTGGCCTACTCCACTATTTAATATAATTTTTATTACTTAGTTACTAAACTTAATAAGTAGTTATTTCTCACATGACCATCAATCGGTTTTTTGAATGGTGGCCTTTTAAGATGTTTTTTTGGGTAGCTTCTTAAAATTTTTCTCTCAATATTGGTAGGCCTAGTCTTTTTTCAAATGTAGTTAAATGAAGTCTAAAATCATGAGTACATCTCCAATAATATTCTAGATATTATTCAGTAGATATTTGATATAAAACTAATTATTTACGAATCTTGTAATCTCCCACTTAAAAATTATATATATTTTCAAAATTCATATATTCTGCTCATAACCTTGGCTCGTGTTTTGTACAGTTCATAATATGTGACAATCTAGCCCAAGTACAATATGATAAGCCTCATTATTTCTTCAAACTATCGTTGAAGATTATAAACACATCTTTGTTAATAGATTAAATCTTATCTTCGTAGATATTTGATTTGAGACTAACTATTTGAGAGTACTTACCCCATAATCAAATTCAAAAATTTTCACATATTTTTTCGAAAATTAGAAGTCAGAGCAATGGAGAAAGAATCTTAATTTTGCCTATATAATTGGTGGTAAGTTTTTTTTTCGTGACTGAAAATATGGGGACACTATTTTCTACTAAACTTTGTGTTTTTTAGGCATATTAATTAGTGAAAACCTGATTTTTTTGTAGGTAGTCTCACATATACATCAAATTAATTTTTCCATCAAACATAATTACAGTACAATTCTGTAATATTAGGGTTTCCACAATACGGTGAATTGTTGAATGATTACTGCTGCTTCATGCCTCCATCAGATAATGTTGGTTTTGCAATATTATTTTTTAGTAATTATTAGCTGGCATTGCAATCTTTCTTTCTGGACAGTCTTGTCTTAATACGTTTGACATATATATTGCACAGTACCAATTATAATTAGTACTGTCCGATTTCAGGTTTGTCTTTGAATTTTGGACTGGGAACAGTATCTACTTGATATATATGTATGCAGAGAAGAAAATAAACGTAATCATTTCAGGTAAACTAGGACGAGGCATGGAATTGATGAATGAAGGCATGCACTGGTCCCAACAGGATGGATCTAGTCCTCACGACAAGGCAGTACCCAGAAGAGCACATAAACGCTAAAAAATGAAAGTGACACTGCACTGCCACCCCCCTCTCTGCCATGTTCATCCCCTTCAACTCCACCGCACCCAATCCTTAACTTCCTTAAGATCATGACCCAACAATTATACCAGCCTAATTCATGAGTTCTTCTAGCTCTCATGGAGATTTCTTGACAATCAAATAATAATCGGGTACACATGATATAGTTTTCACACAAGTTATACATATCTGAAAATATTGGAAAAGCACTCATGATCTATTAATTAATGTCAAAACCAAGAAATTTAAGCACTCTATACTTACAAGTGCAACAACATCGAGCTGCCCATCTTTGATACATGGGTAATTTATTAGTTTGAAGAAAAGTTGAAGCCTCTACTAACTCCTATTGTTACCAAGTCGAAGCTCAAGGTCCAGCTCTTCCACTGCAGGCTCTTGATATTGCACCACCATTTTGTGATTACCGGGAGCGCTGCTTAGATGGTCTTCAAGGCTTCTATCAAGTGGAAATGAGAGAGGAAGAGATGGTGCACACATGGACCCTGAACTAATGTTTCCATTGCCATAGGGTGAAATAGAGAGGACTGTTGAAGGTGAAGATTCGGAAGAGTAGAGTGTTACATGAGCTCCATGCGTGGGAAATGGGTAGATAAGGCAAAGCCCACCATTACCCACAAGCTCCTGAGCAGGAAAGCTGGTAGGGGGCGAAAAGGCAGCTTGGGCCGGCGGCAGAGGAGGCAGGTCGGACGGCGACGACTGCCGCATCCTTGCGCGGTCACGGCGGTGGACGTTCATGTGGCCGCCGAGGGCCTGAGCAGACCGGAACTCCCGCCGGCAGAAGGTGCACGTGTAGGAGCGCGGCGGCCATGTGCTCCCCATGATGTTCCCGGTGTCCTCGGCGAAGGCCCGGTCCCATATGTCGTCGCCGCCATCGACCCCGGCCCTCCTACCGCCGCCGCCGCCGCCGCCCCACATCCAAGCTGGGCCGGCGCTGGAGACCTGATCAGCTGGTGGTGAGAGCTGCCCAAGCCTAGCAACCATGTCTAGCAGACTATAAGTATGTTACGAGTTGTAGCTTGCTAGTATATGTGTATATATGTAGTATATATATACACTTAAGTGGTACATCTTATAAGAAGATTTAAATGAGGAGATGTGATGGTGAAGATGGCCAGAAATGTGTGTTACAAAGAGGCTTGAAAAGGGTTTGCGTTATATTTATGATGTTATGCAGGTTATGTTATGTTATATATAATTGGTAGGGAGATGGAAGGAATTGAAGCCTACTCCGAGCCTATCACCGGCTTTGAAGCATGAGTGGTTGGAAATATTTACTTGGAGGGGCTCAAGGGTGGCTGTGGTATAAGCTGTTTGAGGGCTCATGCTCTTGTCTGCACTTTCTAACCTTGGCTTGTTCGCCCATGCCTTTCTTTGTTTAAAGCTTGTACAATTAATTGGATTGGTATTTTGGTACAAGATTTATAGTCATCTATATTCTTTGCTCTAATTAAGCTAGCCAATTAAGCTTTGGTTAGTGTTGAGCTTGTTAAGATTGAATAACTTAGATGCATGTTAAGCTACTAGCCATACCCAATAGATGGAATAAAATATGAAATCCCCGTAGTCACATATCTAATATTTATTAAAATAAGATCCGATTTATTAGTGGTTATGATTTTATAGAATTTTAACATGAATTAATCATTTTAAAGATATAATTTATGCCCATTAATTTGTAATTTGGATTGGATCATTGTACCAATCGTAATTGTTAAGATTGTTTTCCTCATTTTTTAAAAGGTTGTCATTAACTTTTTTTTTTTTGTGGCTGATGTCACAGGCCTTAGCTGCATACCATACCCTTGTCTGCATACCAAATTAACTGATCGGGAGACAAGTAAAGACGTGAACGATATGATACCATATATTCTAGGCCCTTGATGCAAACTAACCATTTTAGAGCCTATCTGACATGGTATAATAGTCACTACTCAATCTCAATCCTATATCATATGTAACAACTAACATGTACAATTGATTTATAAGGTACAAATTAAATAGTTTTTATTGATCATTGAGGCAGAGGACTTGTACATAACTCTTTGTTGGTATATAATTCGTGATATGATTTTGAATAATTAATGTATCGAACCTAATTAATACTTCATGTTCTTCACTTTAGGGTGTTTGGTTGTCCTGAAATCATATGAAAGAAAAGCAAAATCTGAAGATAAAAAATTTTCTTGTATTTAGTAATCCAAAAATTTAGTCAGGGAAATTTTATTTTCAATCAAAGCAAGTTTATATAAAAATTTTAGAAAGTAATATTTTCTTGTAAAAAATAAAAGAAAATAAGGGAAATTTTGAGACACATACATGGGAAAGAAAATTTCCATTTACATCTCATTTTTCTACTATCCAAACATGGGAAAGAAATTTTTAAAATTTTCATATTTTTTCATTTCATTGTATTTCTATTTCTTAAGATTTTTTTTCATTTACACTATTTTCATACCAAACCCCTAATTTATTGTATTTTCTAATTTGTTTGCTTTGTAATGAAATTTCTCAAATTTTGTAACATGCAAGACTAAGCAGGTCTCCTTCAATTGGGTTTATGTGGGCTCATGCTGCTCAATAATGTGGAGACACTAATTCAGATACAAATTTGTATTTATTCAAGGTAAGAATGTGTGATTAACAACTAGTGTTGCTTGATTCTCGCAAGTCTTCTGCCCTAGTTGATGTTGATATAAAATGACATGATGAATATATAATTGCACTAAGAAGGTCATAGCCGCAATGTATGTATAAATTTTAGATAAGAATGCTAAGCAGGTGGTATATTTGCATGAACTATGTATCAGTCATAATCTATCTTATATGCATGGTTTATAATAGTTGATATGATCAATGAAAGTTTTTTGGCTCTAGGTGAAGAAGTCGACGATTAATGGTAATGAATTAGCTGACAAAGATCATATATTGATGACTTCTATGAATTATTTGTACCTTTGCAGTACTTGAAGATCATTTATAATTAATTTTCACATATCCGGTGATTAGTGGTACACTTAAACCGCTAAATTAATTTAGCTTTTTTTATTGTTATTTTCATCGTAAAATTATCTTAAATATTAACGTTTGAGCTATTATACTTGCCGTTCAATTAGTTGACCAAGGTCAAATCAGTTTAACTTAGCTTATAATCCGCATTCTTGTAAATCAAATCATCTTCCTAGTCTTACATATTTTAGCTTATAACCTGGCCGGCATGGCTGCTCGGTGGCCACTAGCGTCATTTGGAGGAGGTTTAAGTTTTTTTTTTGAAAACATTAGATCTGGGTTATCCTTGTAATCAAACAGCCCAGATCAAAGCTCTAACAGGAAATTTTTTTGCCTTGGGCTCACTTCAGCGCCCCTATATATATATAAAGCAGTGTTATGGTGTGTTGCCCTCGTTTGGCAGCCCACTATTCACTGCCAAATCTGGGCTGCTGGATTGAAATCCAGCGGCTCAGATTTGATTGCCCCAAACCCGCCCCTAGACTTGCCCGCCTACTACCTGGCCGCAATGGCTAGTCGGACCGCCTACCTATCCCCACCCCCCCGCCTGCAGGGCCCTCGTCACGGCCCCCTCGCCTGCCGCCCCCCTCCTGCCCCGCCGGCACCCTCCCCCGGCCCCTCCCTGCCGCCGCACCCCCCTCCCCACCCCCCCCCTGTTCCCCCCTCGCCCTTAGCCGCCCCTTCCAACCCCCCGCTGCCGTCCCCCCAGGGGAGGGCGCTGGTGGGGTGGGAGGGGTATATATATATATATATATATATATATATATATATATATATATATATATATATATATATATATATATATATATAGATCAGAGGGAGAGAAAGAGAGCAACCAACCATGGATGGTAAGATAGAATTGTTACAAGTAATTAAATTTGTTAATAATCTTTCAAACAATATTTAGACAACTATCAACAAGTTGATTCTGCCTCTTAAATATAATCTGTTCCTTTTTTATATATAAAATTGGTTGTCCCTGACAGTGTTGTGTAATCTTGTTATAGCTGTTTAATTATCTGATCGAATAAATAAGTTGCTTAATGCATAGTTCCCATCGCCTTTCAAGAAATCCAACAAATGAGCGCAAACTCTAATCTTACTTTCCACATATAAATCATCGACTGCAAACCTTAGTTAATTTGTCATCAAAATTCAAGACCCATATAGCATTTGACTTTCTATGTTCGTGTATATCCTACTCACATAGGACAGTTATTTAACAATTAGCTAGAGTAACTTCTTGACTAGAACCCTAGAGATTGATAGAAGAAAAAAAACATGTTTTTATTTGTAGATGGATGCAAGACATTGGTTTCATCCCCGGATCAAGTGGTAGTACTGTAATGGAATGGTATGATGCATATATACCAGCTTGATTCCTTAGCTTTGTACATATTTGTGTGGAATTTGTGCAAAACAATGAGCAGATGGACAAGGGTTGAATGTAAACTAATGATCGATGTTTAATTGTTAGAATTGTAGAACAATAAGAGCTGGGAATTTTTGCAAGTGAAAAACGCTGCAACTTGCTTGTACATTTTATATTTATATATTTCAATCACATACATGAATTAAAGTTAAAACTGGTTCGATGATTACAAATTTAAAATGCTCCTATAAAATTAGTAAGCTTGTCTCCCCCAAAGTATTTGTAACGATCCAAGAGTAAGTAATTGACCTAAGCCATCTCTTCCAATCCAAATTAAAAATCAAATTGTACAACCTACTAATATACTAAATCTTAATCTTATAGGTATTTGATGTACGATTAAATTTGTGAGATCTTTAGCTCCATCCACCATTTAAAAAATTATTGTCCTCCTGCTTTCTTTACATGGGTCTGATTTGTGTCTAAACCTGCTTACTGTGATATAATATGGTCTCGGTTGGCTCATATACTATTTAAAACTCAGTAGATGCAAATTTATAAGCCTAAGCCATTCTTACAAAAACTTAATTAGTCATCCTCTTAAAATAATAAACACAAACTAAAGATTTGTAGGCCCCCTAAGCCCTAAAAAAGCCTCAATTGTATATTAAATTTTACCTCGTTTATTAGTTGCACTAAATATATATCTAAAGGAGTTAAACAAGGGTCAATGTATAAATTTTGAAATTGTAAAGGAATTTTATGTATATTATATGTTATCAATGATTAATATTATTTAAATTAAATAACAATCTGGTATAGATCATGTGTTTTTTTCAATCTCGTTGGACTGGTTTATGTTAGTTGATTATGACGATTACAATGAAGACTATGTCTTAAGAACTAAGTTTGATACCATGAAAGAAATGCTAGCTAGTTTAGTTTTTGCATATCCTATAAAACCTGTGATTCGAGTCAGAGTTTTACATTACCGAACTAGTCGGTTCAACTATTGGTTTGAGTCGAGGCCAGCCATGAGTTATGGGCGATGAGGGTTAAGCGTACTTGAATATATGATGATAACGTCAGAAAGATGGTGAGAAATACGTTATCAAAATATATGAAAGTATGCAGTATATATTTTTGTGTATTTGATCGTGAAAATATTTTTAGGCTGAATAACGCATTAAGATGCGTTGTAGAGTAGTTTGGGTGGGCTGCTAATTATGGAACATGTCATTGTATTGTCATGGTGTGTAATATATTTTATGGGATTTCCCTCTATTTTTTTAGAATTTTTAATATTTATTATGAGTTAGTTATTATTTTAGCTCGAGTCAGCATCGAGTCAAGTATTATGTACAAGTTTGCCACCAAACACCTCGACACCATCTCCTCCCCCAAAATCCCCTGACACTTCTCTTCTTTAACCCCAAAACCCTTGCCGCCACCCTTGGGTTCGTCACCACCATTGTCGTGCCACCCTGAGCAGCCCTGGCTGCCGTTAGGCCTCCACGACGCCGAATCACTGCAGCCTAGCGTCGTGCTCATGTCACTGATCCCACCGTCAGTGACCATCGCCACCGCCATCCAGTGGTCCCCTCGACGTCTTCGACCCTCCTGCGATTTTCCTCGACCGGAGCGGAGCCCAACACCACCCACAACTGCCGGATCTCCACACCCCACCGTCGACACCCCTGTTTGCCCTTTTCCTGGCAAGTCGCGGCCTTCGCTGACCTCATCAATATTGTAGACATGTCGGGCTCACTGAGCCGGTGCCAACGATACCCCATACCACCACTATCCTGCCAATAGCCGCCGTCAGCAATTGTCGCCAAAAAATCGCCAGAAAACCACTGGAACCCAATGAAAAACCAGATTCGCTAGAATTTGCCGGATCTTTGGCCGAACTCATCTAGTCAAACCTGATTGAACTTCAAATGCCACCGAGCGCCGAATTCGAGCTCCGAGGCACAAGACGAAACCCTAACCGTCGCCGATTGCCGACAACGCGCAAGGTATAATTTATTTTAATTTAATTATTTAAAAGTAATGATTATTAGCATAGCATGATAGGATGCTAGGATTGAGTGATTGATGTGATAGATATTTTTATGTTAATAAAAATATGAAGATGTGTGACTGTGTGATATTAAAATGAATGCTAAGGAATTAATTAGGTAGACTAAATAAGTACAGTAATCTAATAAATGTAGAGTAGGAAAACTTATACTGATTGTTATTGATGTGTGTTGATTGATGCATGTTTGATATGAGTATGCTATAGGATGTGTGAATGCATCACGAGCGGGCATTAATATTTAGTTTTGATATGTAGGTACGGAGTAGGAGCTTGCCGCCTATGTGCGTAGACACGCTTGAAGCTTCTACCAAGTCTGTTAGGACTTGCTTCTGGTTTTATCTTTATACTCCATCGTGTTTTGTTTTTACAGGTATGCAGATGTGTCGAATGGTGGATTTATTGTATCCCACTCCACGCGGGCCATTTTTTCCGGATTAATAACCTTTGAAGATGAGATCCCTCGAGTTTATTTTCAAAACTCAGATCCAGCGCACAATGCCTTTGGGCCCATTATATAAATCTCTAGCCAGACCTATATACATGTAGTTTTTGCATTTTCAGTGAGAGATGGAATGAGGGAAATTTGATAACTGTACTACGCAAGCGGGCACGTGCCAGCCGAAGTCGGAAATACCGACAACTGTGCTACACGAGCTGGCACGTGCCAATCGAAGCCAGAAATACCGACAACTGTGCTATGCGAGCGGGTATGTGCCAGTTGATAGCAAGCTCTGGATTGGTGTACAGGCCGTTCCATTCTCGAGGGATCCTGATAACTCCACCTTTGAGTTCCTCAAACTTGGAGAAATGTGGATGTTTATGGATACTGTTGTGCAGCACATGTTTAGACTTGTGGTAAAAAAGGGTAATGAAGGTGCATGTCTAAGAGTACTCGGCCTCTATATTCAGGGCCAGGAGTAATACGGAGGATGTAGAGGGCTGAGAGGAAAGAGAATGATTTTCTCGCGCAAAGAGATAATTTAAATGGCCAAGGAAAGAGAATGTTATGGAAAGAGAATGATATGGAAAGGGGATGTTGTCGCCTGAGGTCGATGGCTCCCATTATTATTATTATGAGAGTTCTTGACAAAATATATGAGGTTTTTATTCAACAAGAGGGTTAGCTCTCTTGTGTTATATTAATATTAGTTATTTCTAGACCGGTAACCCTCATTACTAACGTCTTTTTACTATATATGTAGGTGAGACCCACGAGGAATGAGTATTGTCGGGACTGCGTAGAAGCAGTAATGAAATTGCGCACACATGTACCTGCCGAGTGTAAGTAATGATGATGTGTATTGAAATGTGTAATTTATGAAATTTTAATGATATCCTATGAGATTACTATAAATGTTTTGCATGTGAATGAAAATGGAAAGTTGAAAATGAATAGGGTGAGCTACGGAGCAAGGGTAACTAGAATGTGAAATCATGATGTGTTTAGATTGTGCTTTCAATTTTTACTGTTATAAATATATAATGTTATTGTTGACAGGGTGGCCTCTATTGCACTTTTAGGAGAAACTCTGTCTGTTTTGTTTTTATTTTAAAATAGATATTTCTTTTAAACTTCTGTCCTAATGGTTTGTGTTCTTGTTTGCTCATCATAGCATGCATGTAGGACTACGTTAAAACCCAAACATCTCATCCATGTTTTGCATGTGACATCACCATCTTAAGATGTCGAGGGTAGATCCGGGTCGTCTTAATCAAATTAAGTAGATTAGCAAACTATTCGGTTGCCGGTGACATTTCTGGGTCGCTTCATGGGTGAACCGAAACGGGGTGTTACATATCCTTTCCTCACGGAGATGTATAGATGTAGACAACAATATTTAGTCTCATCCATCATTATGAATTATAGTGATTAAAAAATTAATCCTTATAGTAAACTAATTATGTATCTCATTTTATAATTATGTACAACACTTATCAGTCTCATCCATGCACCTTCCTCCCTCCTCCATCTTCTTCTCCCACTCCTCCACTGAGCTAACTCCCTATCTTCTTGGAGCATTGTACAACTTGTGACTCAAGTCAGAATTTTACATTAACGAACTAGTTGGCCCAACCATCGGTTCGAGTCGAGTCAGTTTCATGAACCACGTGTTGAGTTGAAGTCAACCGTGAGTTTTGAGCAATAAAGGTCAAGTGTAGCTGAGTATATAAAGATAACATCAAAAAGATGATGAGAAATGAGTTATCAAAGTATTACAATATGTAGTATTTTTTATGTATTTGATCGTAAAATTATTTTTAGGTCAAATAACGCATTAGGACATGTTATAGAGCAGTTTGGGCGGGTTATCAGTTATAGAACATTTCATTGTGATGTTATGATGCGTATTATATTTTATGGGATTTCCCCCTATTTTTTGGAATTTTTTAGGATTTATTATGAGTTAGTTATTATTTTTGATTTAAGTCAGAGTTTCGTAAACTTTTATTTATGAGATTGCCCCAGAGAAATCTCCCCAACTTTTCTCCCCCAAACCATGATCACTACCTATCGCCGCCCCCGTCCTTGCTGCCTCTAGCCATCGCATCGCCGCCAATCGACACCGCCAAGCCCTGTCATGTTGTTGTTGTGCCACCCCAAACACCCTTGGCCGCCGCCCAGTCTCCACGATGCTCCGATCCCAGTATCTAATCACTGTTGTCCACGCCACTCCGCCTCCTCCGTGTCGTTGACACCTCCCCCTTCGATCCCTTATCATTTTCCCCATACCCAGTGCCACTGCCGAGGGCCAATTGGACAATCGACTAACCTCGGTCGACTCATCACCTCCATTAACATCCTCACCACCACCACCATTGGATCGACCTCGCCAAACTGGTGCCAACCCATACCCCGATTGCCTCATTAGAAAATTCACCGGAAAATTGCCAGAAAGCCACTAAAAAATTGCGGAAAATTGCCAAAAACCTATGGAAACCACCGAAAAATTGGATTCACTAAAATTCGTCGGATTGTCCGCCGAATTCATCCAGTCGAACCCGATCAAACTTTGGATACTGTCAGGTGCCAAGTTCAAGTCTTGAGCCACACGATGAAACCCTAGTTGTCGTAGATTGTTGACGACGCCAGGTATAATTAACTTCGATTTAATTTCTTAAAGGTGATAATTATTATCACAACATGCTAGGATTGATGAATTGATGTGTTAGATATTTTTATTGTAAATGAAAATATGAATTTCTTAGTTGAAGTCTATTAAAAGAAATCCTAAGGAACTAATTAGGGAAACTAAGTAATTATCATAATATAATGCAACGTAGTGTAGGAAATCTTATATGGATTGGGATTGATGTATGATGTGGTGTGAGTATGTATTGATGTGTGTATGCTATAGGATGTGTGAATGTATCATAAGTGAGCGTTAGCTTTTAGTTTGATGTGTAGGTACGAAATAGAAGCTCGCTCCTTAGGCACGTGGACATGATTAGAGCTTCTACCATATCCGTTTAGAACTCATTTCTTGTTTGATTTCCATACTTTGTCGTGTTTTATTTTAACAGGTAAGCAGACGTGTCAAGTGGTGGATTTATTGTATCCCACTCCACATGGACCATCTAGTTGTATGAGATTTTTGATTGATAACCCTCAAGGATGAGATCCCTTGAGTTTGTTTTCGAAACTCAGATCCAGTTCACGATGCCTTCAGGCCAATTTATTGAAATCCCTACCTAGGCCTATGTGCATGTAGTTTTTCGCATTTTCAGTGAAATGTGAGACGAGGGAAAATTGACTGCCACACCTTGAGATAGGGAGTGTGTTTATCAAAGCGGGCTCTAGAATTGGTGAGCTTTGTTCCATTCCTGAGGAATCCTGATAACTCCACCTTTAAGTTTCTCAAACCCAGAGAAGTGTGGTGGTATAAGGGTACTGCTATGCAATGCATGTCTAGACTTGTGGCTTCAAAAGGTAGTGAAGGTGCATGCTTGAGAGTACTAGACCTCTGTACTCAGGGTCAGGAATGATACGGAGGATGTATAAGGTTGAAAGGAAAGAGAATGGTTTTCCCACGCAAGGGATAGTTTAAAGTGGCCAATGAATGAGGATGAGATAGAAAGGGAATGTTGTCGTGTAAGGTCGACGACTCCTAGTTATTGCTCTTATGAGAGTTCTAGGATGGAAGAGTAATGAGGTTTTCATTTAACATGAGGGTCAACTCTCCTATGTCAGCTTGTTATTTGTTATTTCTGGATTGATAACACTCATTACTGACATTTTTAATTATACATGTAGGTGAGAACTACGAGGAATGAGCGCTATCAGGACTGCAGAGGAGTAGCACTGAAATCGCGCACACATGTACTTGACGAGTGTAATTGGTGATGACCATGTGTGTTGAACTGTATGGATGATGAAATTTAAATGATATTTTGTGAACTACTATAAATATTTTGCATGTGAATGAAAATAGAGAATGGAAAATGAATAGGTGAGTAATGGAGTTTAGACTCGGCTCATATGACGAGGAAAGTAATGATAACTAGAATCTGAAGAAAATGTTGTGTTTGGACTGTATTTTTGGATTTTTATTGTTATAAATATATACCGCTTGTTGTTGATAGGGTGGCCTTTATTGCATTTTTAAGGGAGACTCTGTCCATTTTGCTTTAAAAATAGATATTTTTTTAAAAACTTTTCATTTGATTGGTTTGTTTGTATACTTATATACTTTGCATGTAGGACAACATTAGAACCCAAACTTCTCTTCCATAATTTGCATGTTGCATCATCATCTTGAGATGCTGAGGATAGATCTGGGTCGGCTTAACTGAATCAAGTAGATTAGCGAACAGTTCGATCACATGTAACATTTCTGGGTTGGTTCATGGGTGAACCGAAATAGGGTGTTACAAGCGCCGCCGACCTGCCTGTCTTCGAGCCTCCCTGCCGTTGGCCAGCCTTTTCCCTATCGACCCCTCCCTCTCCCTTCCCTTTCTCCTGCCTCGCTCGCCCCTTCCTATTCTTCCCTTAACCGGCACTTAGCCACCTCCAGCAGTAGCAATTCGCCACTGCCGCAGGCCAATTTCCGACTAGTCGCCCAGGTCAGCCACCTACATCCCCTCCTCCTATCCTCCTACCCTAACCCTAGCCCTCCCTAGCCTCCCTTCTTCTTGTCGGCTGATTTCCAACCACAGCCGCCATCCCCAGCAACCGTTGGCAGCCACGACCACCGTCGTCGTTGCTAATTTCAAACCAAATCACTGTGAGACGCTTTACACTTCTCAAATTTTTTTTTTGATTCATTTTCATCTTTATATCTATCATCCATAAATTTTAGGAAATGTTCATATTTTTGTGAATATGTTAATTTTGAAATTTTGTGATAATTATCTGTCGATTAATAAATTTCTTTATGAAATTGAGAATTGATAATAATTAATAATAATTTAAGTTATTTGATTATAAAATTTAATATGATATTGGTGATGTTAAAAATTATAAAATTAGGTATTATGGTTATAATTGTATAAGTTAATTATCTAATTTGTAACACCCCATTTCGGCTCACCCGTGAACCGACCCAGAAATGTCACCGGCGACCAAACCGTTCGCTAATCTACTCGATTCGGTTAAGCCGACCAGGATCTACTCTCGGCGTCTCAAGATGGAGATGCAATTATGAAATGCATGAATGGGAACAATTGGGTTCTAACACGGTCCTACATACATGCTATGATGTACAAGCAAAAATAAAACAAAACAATAAATGAGAAACCAAAAGAAAATATATACTATTACGAAAAAACGGACAGAGTTTCCCTAAAAGGGAAATAGGGGCCAACCTGTACACAACAAAGGTATATAAATATTTTATTAAAATATGATAAAACGTAACAATCTACCGTGACATTAAATTATTATCCCTTTTGTTTCAGTTGAACCGAGCCTGAACTCCAAACATACTACTCATTCACATTCATCCATTCATTTCATATCAAGCAATTTATTCAAGCAAACACATCAAAATTATCATTCATGTAGCAATAACACACCGTCATTATAGATTACACGCGGCAGGTACATGTGTGCGCGGTTCCGTGCTGCTCCTCCGCAGTCCCGACAGCTTTCATCCCTCACATTTCTCACCTAATATATATAGAAAAACCGTCAGTAACGAGTGTTACCGGCCCGGAAAATAACTAATATCAATCTGGCACAGGAGAGTAAACTCTCCTGTTGAATGAAACCATATACTTCCTCAAGAACTCTCATCAGGGCACATACGGGAGCCGTCGCCCTCGGGTCGACAGCGTCCCCCTACCTTTAACATTCTCATACCTCGGCCATTTCTCTATCGCTTCTCGGATCAAATCTCATTCCTTTCCGCCCTCTGTACCTTCCATATTACTCCTAGCCTTGAGCACGAAGGCCGAGTAATCTCAGGCAGTCGCCTTCAGTACCCTTTGAAACCACAAGTCTAGACATGCGCTACAATGTAGTACCCGTGAACCTCCACACTTCTCCGGGTTTGAGGAACTCAAAGGTGGAGTTGTCAGGATCCCTCGGGAATGAAACGGCCCGCACACCATTCCAGAGCCCACTATCGACACACACGTGCCCGCTCGCGTAGCACGGTAGTCGGATTTCCCTCATTCAATCTCTCACTGAAAACGCGAAAACTATACATGATCATGATCATTACCTAGTTACCCTAATTTGTTTCTTAGCCTCCATTTTTAACATCACTCAATCAAACAAATTTCATATTTTATCCTTAATCAAATCTATATTTATATATATTATTATAACACACACACAAATCCTGCCATGCAAATCGGCGACGGCTAGGGTTTCCGTTTTGTGGCTCGAAACTCAAATTCGGCACCTAGCAGCGTCCGAAGTCCGATCAGATTGGACCGGGTGCGTTCGGCGGATGATCCAGCGAATTTCGCACGAACCCAATTTTTCCGGCAGTTCCGGCGATTTTCCGGCGAGTGTCAGCGGTTTTCTGGCGGATTCCGGCAGTTTTCCGGCAATGATTCGGGATGGGGCTATCAGGGTGTCTATCGGCACCAGCTCGACGAGCTTGGTCCAATGGCGGTGTCAAACAAAGCAGCCGGGGCGGCGATGGCCGTCGACGGCGGCGTGCTCTGATCGAGGCTGCGACCGGCCTAGATGACGGTCGGGATGGTGGGGGAAATGTCAGCGACGGCAAGGGGGTGGTTGTCGGGGCCACAGCGGTGGCGGCGCGGACCGGATGGCGGTGGAATCCGGCTCAGAGTGGCGACGGCCGAGGCGGCTTCGCGGCATCGCGGCGGCGCGCCGGCAGGCGATCGGTGGCCGGGGTCGGTCGGGGGGGGGGGCACGGCGACGGCGAGGGGACGACGGGCGGTTGGTTCCGGTGGCGGGGCGGAAGTCGACGGCGGTGGCGGCGACGAACAAAGTGGGCGGCGTGGGTTTTGGGTGAAGAAGGGTCGAGAGGGAGAAGAAATGCTCTAGTGGCAGTTTCGTAATTAAGTATTGACTCGATTCCTACTCGAGTCAAAATAATAACTAGTTCGTAATAAATTCTAAAAAAAATCTAGAAAAATATGAAAATTTCCATAAAATAAAACAAACACAACAACATCCAAATGACATGCTCTATAACTAATAACCCGCCCAAATATAATCCAACGAGCCCTAATGCGTCATTCAGCCTAAAACTATTTCTACGATCAAACATATAAAAAGAAAAAAGATACTGCATACTTTCATATATTCTGGTAACTCATATCTCACCATCTTCTCGACGTTATCATCATATATTCAAGTACACCTAACTCTCATCGCGCATAACTCACAGCTGGCCTCGACTCAGCACGCGGTTCATGAAACTGACTCAACTCGAACCAACAGTCGAACCGACTGGTTCGGTAACGTAAAACCCTGACTCGAGTCACGGGTTTTACATAATTAATTAGAAAGTTAATTCAGAATGATGATTGATATGAGATGATGAGTTTAGAAATTGTGAGGTTACAAGACCTAATATGATTGTAACAATCTGGCCCTAAGTGCAAATTAATAAACTTAAATTATTTTAAAAAAAATAATTCATTTAAATTAAAGATTTAGAATTTATTTTTACTAATAAATCGGATCTTCTCTTAATAAGTATTAGTGTGAGACTAAATTAAAATTATCATAATCTACTCACTTTAAAAAATTTTCGTTATCAAAACTTCTACCCTTGTTCTGTAATTAATAGCTTAACCCACGTATTATTTGACCCATGGACAACATCCTAACAGCATCCTTTTATATATATATATATATATATAAGATTAACGAGCCTAGATCTTATAGTATGCCTATTTGAGAATTTATATATTGTCAAATATTCCATTTTTTCAAGTGCATGGATGGTTATAAATAAAAGTATTTAATTAACAGATTTTGGGTTTCAGGACTGGGAATTTTTTACAAATCAGTGGATCATATGATCTTGACTCATCACTGACGGAACGGAAGCTAATATATGCAAATTTATATATAAGGCCACCAAAATTGGCATGAAACGGAAAGGTCAAACTAAGCCTCTCAAGCCCAGCTTCAAAAGAGATGGATAAGCCTCTCAAGCCCAGCTTCAAAAGAGACAACTTATGATTAATTATTTCTCACATTTTATTTCTTTTTATTCTATATGTCCCATTTTTTGAATTATATAATTCTCGTATAAAAACTTCATTATAACAACACACACACAATGCCCTTCTAAATATTAATGTAGGATTACATTCTATTTTCTCTTAAATAAAAAAAACAAGTGGCTGGATGGACCTGGCTCAAAAGAAAAAAGCGACATGGGCCTATTAATGAATGAAACTCGCCCCCGCCCACTGATCGCCCAACCCTGAGTGGCTATGCTAAAATAGAACTGATTATGCTTAAATAATCTACATTGTCAACTCATTTGCTGGTCATTATCACAACTGTTCACTTGAATCAACAG
This sequence comes from Piper betle, assembly GCA_033002965.1. NCBI lineage: Eukaryota > Viridiplantae > Streptophyta > Magnoliopsida > Piperales > Piperaceae > Piper > Piper betle. The sequence continues at coordinate 145,606 of JAURVB010005658.1, forward strand.
ATTAAATATTGGTGAAATAATAATTTAGGTAGATTGCATGTCCCACCTTCCTATCAGCATGTTGAGCATCTAATTACTTAGTACATAAAAAGTGACAAAAATGTCATGGCCATGGTGCAACTGTTCAACCAATGTTAATCTTATATTGATTTTCATATGTAAGGGATCAGAAACTTGGTGAAAGCTGGTTAGATAAAGCACTCTCCTTCATCTTTTATACTATGCTTGCTAAAGCAACCAATGATGTTTGGCTATGTTTGATATATATAATTTGGTGAAAATAGTTGCTGTCTTGAGTATATGAAGTTGACAAACTAATCTCTATTTGTTCTAAATTCAACATATGTGTGTCTCAAACCTACATATAAGTTGACTAAGTGAGCATTGTAATGGCCAACCAAAGGTCTATATATATATAATAATAATAATAATAATAATAATAATATAAATCTCTAGCTAACAAAAGTTATTCTCAGTTAGAACTGGTGTGATCTTGCAACATTTTTCTATGGATAGGGATGAAGCATAAAGATTGGATAGGAAACTGTTGATTTTTAATTTTTTTAGCCTTGTATTATTTTATATTTATATTGATTCAAACGTACTTGTATGACTTTTGTTGCTTTATTTCAAACTAGATTCAGAATGGATATCAAATACAAATTTCAGATATTTCACGTTATAATCATACAAGAGAACACATATACAGCATGGGTAATTGCTTAAGTCCTCGTTCGTTCATATATATATATATATATATATATATATATATATGATAATGAATATACTGATAATAATGATATATACTTGTTTTCCAATTTTTTATTGTTTAACTATGCAATTTTCAAACAATTTTATAATAGATAAAGAGTTTACATCATAGGTTTGTAACGAATTTAAGATTGGCATGTATTGCCGACATAAATATAAAACTCGTCTAAAAATTTTGCATTTGTCAAAGGCTTTCTATCAAGCTCTTGCTTGATCACTTTCATGTGGAATTTTAATTCATTTTTTCTGGGCCACTTTCATATTAGTTATTGGCAGTTGTTTTCCTATGGTTTATTTTGTATTTATTTGCAGTTGCTTTTGAACCAAAAATAGTTTACTGCAGTACAGAGAAGGACATCAAATAATATCCATAAGTTTTGAGCCTGGTTATAGAATAAATTAACATATATAGATAAATGTTTAATTTATAATCCAAGGATAAATCCCATGGAAGATAACACCACACACACACACACACATATATAAAGAGATTAATTTGCATCTTAATTATCTGCTAAACAAGAAAAGACAGAAAAATAGTATGTATATTATAGCTTCTATTTAATAAACATGAGATGATTGGCATGTGTACTTTTATGAGCCTTTTGATAACATGATCTTCAACCTTCATGAATTTTTTGTTTAATTTTTGTTGGCTGATATTTTAAAAGTATGAAATGTTGAGCACTGATATCTAAATAGTGCTTGAAAACCATGATTAGCAGTCAATATATTACTAAGTGATCTTTATTAATTCATGTTTAGCTTTGTGATTAAATACTTCTTTCACGTTGCTTGATGTCTTATTATCATGGAACAATCATAATACATATTGACACTTTTACATGAGAAAGCTTTGTATCCTGTTGCTTGTTAAGAGCATAATCACTCCAAAAAAAGTTTTAAAAATGACCAACATTTCTATGGTTAGATATAATTCTTGATACCATTGTGATTGATAAAGTGACTCCAAAGTAAGCTCAAAATCCGGATCTAAAAATCAAGTTCAAAAAAATTAAGCTACAATCCTCAAGTCCAAACAAAGTGATAGTTATTGGGCAATAGTGGAATCATCGAGATTATCGAGATCTTAACAGCTAAATATATTAAATTAAGATGATGAAGACAGGTAGGAGACTGTGACGAAAGAGTGGATTACAAGGAACAAAGTGTCAAGACTACTCTTTAAATTAAGCATTCAAAAGAGGTGAAAAGCTCCATGGTTTAAGGGTTGCATAGCTACAATCAAAGACCCAAGATTGAACCAAGCTACCAACTCTTTGCTATTTGTGCATAAAATATTTCAACAGGCCAAGTTGATAATACAAGGCAGTTAAAGTGTACACCATTGAAGACGAGAAGCTACATATACAATTTTAGATGACCAAGGTAGATTAATTAACTCGTTGATTAGTGCAATGAACTCTTTTGGGTTGCTTTGGAAAAAGGGGAAAAATTTTGGGTTTAATTGCAAGGAAATTTCTATTAAAATCACAAGCAAATTTGTATATAAAAATTTTTAATATCTCTTTTGGGATAATTGCCTAAAAAAACTCTTTATGGGAAATTCTGGTAAAGCAATAAGCAACATTTAAAAAAAAAACTCTTTTGGGTTACTTGCAAGGAAATTCTATTAAAATAATACAGGGGTATTCGATCATCGGACAGGTTTAGTACTGGCTTAAATTTAACTCTTGGCTCATTTATTTTGAGCCTGATCAAAGCCTAATGGTAAATAATGCAAATTGAAGTTTTGAGCTGGGTGTTTAAATTTACTTAATATACTTCTCGTTAATATAATTTATGCTGGAAATGTAATTTAATATATATAGTGCTTCAAAGCTTTATATTCTTATCTTAAAAGTAAAATGAATAAGTCCGTGTTTTTAATTATGTCAGTTAAAGTACTCGACAATTTAACATGAATTAATATTGAAAAATTAAATTTTTTATGCAAAATATTAAAGCTGGTCCAGAACTAGCATGCACATAACACAACTCCATCTACGATTTATTATAAAATTCTAAACATTCATAATCAGAAACAAAAGTAGAAATTGAGAGAATTAACTTTCAAAATAAATAGCCGTATAATAGCACTGCCAAATGCCAATCGCGGGGCAATTTCTTCTCAAGCTAGAGGAAAAATAAGAATGCAAAAAAAAGAATTTCTGTAGTACGAACGAGAGTAAAATTAAGAACACGGAAAATCATAAGGTTTCACAAATAGCATATGTTCCTTGTCATAGTTCTAAGACCTCCTTTTGACTCTAAATTTTTTTTAATCCACTCCATTTTGTAGTTTTATGAATCAAATTCCATACCCGACTCTCTAGTGATAGATTTTACAATTTACTTCTTTAATCAAGCAATGAATGTTATTAAAATATTATTTTTAAAGTTTAGTTAAAGTCAAACTAGTATTTTATTATAATTCTGTTTATACATTTATATCAATTTTGATATCGAAAAAAACAATATATACTAATCTCATATAACAGTTTGTTTGTTGAATAAAAAATAATATAAATTACTTCAAGTCGGTGTAGAATTGCCTCCGAATCATCTCCACTACACAAAATACCGAGTCAGTCTAAATTCCAAAAATTTAAACTAATTTCCAACCTTTACTAATAATAATAATCCAATTATAAATCACAAGAGGAGTAGCAAGCTAGAGGCCCTCCAGTTTAAGAATCTTATAAGCTACCACCACAACTAGGTTGTAATATTACACAAGCATTATCTTGTATGGTATAACCAGGCTCCACTTCAACACCCATAGCCTAATTAACAAGAGCTGGAAACTGAAAAACTGGTTCTAACAAGGAGGAAGATTAAAATCAAATGAGGTGGATGTGATGTTGACACGGGGCACACTTCCCCTATCTTGGGCAGATTGCAAGAGTCTATCTCTCCTCTTGTGACCTCTACTCTCTTCTAGAAAGGAGATATGTCTCATTCGCAAACAAATTAAGCTTGTTTGCCGGCCATGCCAGGCCTTAGGTTGTGGGTGCGGTGCCTTGCTCCATTCCCTAGTGTCTTGTGCCGGCCTAATTAGCTTCTATCTTAACTATTTGAGACCATCACTCTTTACAACAATCAGTTGACCATATGGAGCTGCATGGCAATTGGAAGCGGTAGAAAACTGACACCATTAGCCAATTCAATTGTTTTCTAACAGTACAGTATTGATTATCTTTTACCCTAATTGTGTCTGGCTCGATGATTGATATATATATATTCGTGATATAATTCAAGGCCATTGCTCAATTCAATTGTTTTCTAAAAATGCCGTTTTGGGTCGTCTTATTTTATTAGAACAAAATCTAAACCATTGACATGAAGAAAATATGGGTTTATATAATCAACCATGCATTAAATTAAATGAGGATAACATTTTCTAAGGTCTCCCTAACATTACTTTGATTTCCTTACTTAATGACCACGCTTAGAAGGATTAATTAATAATTAACTTTATAATTTGTGTGAGACAGAGAGTTAGAGATTGGTAAAACTGTTTTGAGAGGCAGGTAAACCAATTCCCAATGGCAAAGAGACAAGGCTTTCGTGGTCTACAGCAACAGGTGCACCTCTTGCCCCTCCCCCTTGACTTGATAAACGCACTTTATACGCTCCCCCAAATCCTCTTAAACAGGCTGCTTATATTATAATGATCCTATTTGCTAACCATGGTTAACCATGAACCTACTGGTTAATATTATAGAGCCGATCAAGAGACTGAGCTTCTATATATAATAGCTAGGGAGTTGGAGTCTTTCTCATTGGGTGGTGTTAGGTGGGAAGCGTGATGCATATTCCTTTGTCTTGTGTTTCTCGTGGAGGTGTGGATTAGGGTGATCTTATTGAAGAAGCAGTCAGCAATCAACACCAAACTATATGTGAAGAGTTCCGTTCTCATCAGCTAACTCCTATCCATGCCTATGTTCCCAATGAAGCCCTGCCAATGTTCTCATCTGTTAAATCTTTTCTTCCACCATTCTTTTATTTATTGTATGCTCAATATATTTTCAGTAAAAATATGAGTAACCCTATAACTATAATCGGCAGGAGCTTGTTGATCTAGGCAAATGCTAAAAAGGGTATATTGATCTGCTATCTGCATATTTCCATATTTCTGGGCATGATTATTTAAGGAAAATGATCAGATGCTAACTCAGACTAAGATATTGATGAGAATGGAGTTTGACCCAGAAAAATTAAATGTGCAAGCATATTGCAGTTTTATCTTTGGGCACGTAACTAAATTTAATATATCTCAATCAATAATCCAACCTTTATAACTAAGTGGCGAGATGAGAATTGTATAAAATTATTGGAACAAGTAGCACACATTTATAAAAGCTATAGCTATTACATCAGATTTGGTCGTTGTTCAGTACAAGTTCCATCGCATGAAGCGTGCACTAGGCGAGTTTTTCTGTACGATCAAAATCAATACGGTGGTAGATGGCAGAGCATTGTTGCCCAATGGGCATGCACCCGCTATTCACCAACGTATTAAGAGCAGAGTGACTGTAGATATGTGATGTTACTCGGAACTGATTGTAAGAAGTCACGACTGAGGAGAGAGATGGTGTGTGATTGTACCCCCTCATGTCAATCAGTAACAGCAAAGCTTTGCAGATAGAAATGAACGCAAAGCGTTGAGCTCGCGGTGCATGCCGCTTCTTTTTTGATCAATTCTATATATTAGTTTCTTTTTCTTATTCATGCATACCTCTTCCCGTAGATTCTTTTAATTATTAGGTTTAGAATTTTGATCAGTATTGACAAAATGTTTTATGATTCAAAAACTTTAGCATCATTATGTAGAACCTTTTATGATGACTTTTCATTATACAATATAAGTTATACAATTGTACTTTTTTGTTCTATAAAATAAATAATTAAATATTATTCTTTTCATGCCACTTTTATCCTTTTACATTAAAAAATTGAAATACATAAAAAAAAATATGAGGGTTATTTTGGAATCGACTTAATTAGTTATAATTGAATTGATAGAGTTGGGAATCTCAAGACTTAGCACAGAAACTCGGGATTAATTGACTTCGTAGACAGTAAAGTAATATTAGAGGACCCAAAGTCAAATTCAAGTTATTTATATTTTCAATGGAAAAATAAAATACTCTATAAAATATGTATTTTTGCTTCAATATTTAAAAAATACAATTCATATTACTGAATATTAATTTAGGAAAAGTAAAAAAAATAATTAGTTTCGATGGGTTATCAAAGTCAAAATATAGTTTTGAAGTACAAAATTTGGAACTTTGAATTAATGTTCAAGTAGGACTGGATGGCAGATACAAATTCCACTTCGTGTAATTGCAACTTAAAAAATTTGCGTAGTTAACTGATTTTATAATTTTATTTTGACTTCATAAAAATATTTTTTTTGTGGAAAAATTCTGATATCCCTCACTCCAAAGGGTAAAGTTATATTTCACAATGACTTTAATTAATTGTGAAGGCTTTGTTTCTATTATTTTTGACTTGATTATTCTATATATATATATATATTTTATTTATTTATTTATTTATTTATTTATTACCGTACTTGTGTATCTACCCATTGCCTACGGTAATATTAAAATACTTGCTACCTTTGTAATCCTAAAATATTCATGTGTCAATTTATGAATGGTTCAAGTGCCTAAATTTATAACCTATTGCGCTATTATATAATCGAGTGTGTGTGTATATATATATATATATATATATATATATATATATATATATATATATATATATATATATATATATGTAAACTCGGAATGGCAACTGCAGCATGCATGCATGGCCAACCCTACCGGCCCTTTCTACTCTTCTCAGTACTCACCACTTAATAGTACTTGTGCCAACACTGCTGATAAACAAAGACAGTCCCCAGATAATTGGATACCAAGTGATCAATTCATCTCCTGTTTAACGCCCTTAACACCCCTCAAACCCCGTGTGAAAACATAAAAATATAAAATATATCCATACCCTAATCACAAAAACACATAATATAAGTAGCGCATGTACAGTTGCACTCCCCACACATACCCTTCACCAATCTACCAATTTCCACAACCTAATTACCAAAGACTTCATATTATACACAAACTCCAAACTATTATAACCCAAAAACCTCTCCCAATCTTCTTCTTGGATTCTCTCCCATTTCTTTATCTTCTCCTAGCCAAGCACCTTCCTCCTCTCTTCCTTTCCTCCCCTCTTTCTCATCTGTATATTAGGGCTTCCCCACCACTCTCTTCCTCTTCTTTAGAGACGCACACACTCACCATTAAAAAAAAGCTCCACCATTTCTTTAAAGATTATAGGGCATGGCTGGTCTAGACTTGGGCACCACCTCTAGGTACGTGCACCAGCAGCTCCACCGCCCGGACCTGCACCTCAACGACCACCGCCTCTCCGACCCGCCCGTCGACGACGTCGACCACTCCGGAGCCTCCCACTTCTCCCCACTGACGACGCCGGCAACGAAATCTCCGGCGGCGGCGGCGGTGAGGGCGGGGATATCGTGGCGAGGCGGATGCGCGGACGGCCGCCGGGATCGAAGAACAAGCCTAAACCGCCTGTGATTATCACAAGGGAGAGCGCCAACACGCTCCGAGCTCATATCTTTGAGGTCGCGAGTGGTTGTGACGTATTTGAATCTATTTTGGTTTACGCGCGGCGGCGGCAGCTGGGGGTGTGCGTGCTCAGCGGCACCGGCACCGTCACCGACGTGAGCCTCCGGCAGCCGTCATCGCCGTCGGTGGTGAAGCTCCACGGCCGGTTCGAGATCCTGTCCCTCTCTGGCTCCTTCCTCCCGCAGCCGGCGCCGCCAGGCGCCACCAGCCTCACCGTCTTCCTCGCCGGCGGGCAGGGGCAGGTCGTCGGTGGCAGCGTAGTCGGCGCGCTGATCTCCGCCGGCCCCGTCATCGTCATCGCCTCGTCGTTCGCCAACGTCGCCTACGAGCGGCTGCCGCTGGAGGAGGAGGAGGAGTCGCCGGCGGTGCTTGCGGTGTCGCCGCCGCCGCTGCCGGGAGGCTCTGGCCGTCCTTTTCCGGATCCGTCGTCTGAATTGCCTTTTTTCAACCTGCCCATGAACATGGCCGGCGGGCAGCTACCGGTGGATTGGGCAGGGAATAGTACTACCACTAGTAGCCGGCCGCCATATTGATGATGAAGTGCATATTGATGAACACCTTGATCTTGAGCTCGTAATTATAAAGAACATCGAAGTTGGTTGGATGTGCTCATGGGTTGATGCTGATCAAGTGGGAATTTGGTAGAGATAAATGCCCAGAATTATTTCAATGGATAATGCTTTTGTGTAAGTTCTAGCTGCTATCTCTAATTAGATCATAGATATCAGCTTTGTGGGTTTGTTTTGATAATTTGATAATTTGCTAATTTGTTTTTGTTTGATTTTGGTCTTGGGAGTTGGTTAATCAGATCCCGGTTATTGATCATATGCTTGGAGCTTATTAGCCTTGTTCTGTTCCCGCATATATTTCGATTCCTCGTCATCCAAAGTGAAAAAATAGACATTACATGGTTATAATTGAGTTGGGGTGGCAGATTTAATCTTGGTAGATGATGATGCTTGTAATAAAAAAACAACTAATTTGAGTACTATGCTATAGAACTACATATACATTTTCTTTGGAATTGTATTTATCCTGCTCTTGCTATCTTAAATCAAATGTCTAAATTATAAGTTATAGTTATAAGTAATAGCTTGGAGTACTTGAATTCATCTGGAATGTGGATAAGGATTTCACTGATCCATTTCACTAAAGTTGACTTTTTTAAAAAAATTTAGTAATCCGTAATGTGGATCAACTATATATATTATCTGGGTATTTGTGAATGTCAAAATTTTTAAATGATTTTTCAATTACTTCAATTACAAAGTAGAGGAGATATATATGTATTCTTCCGCTTGTTACCTGGTGTGTAAGAGCTTGTCTTGAATGCGCATGACTGGCACAATATCAAGTCTTGCAAGTCATCTTTTCTTGTTTGAATTTAGTTGGGGTACTTAGCTTGCCACACCTTGCAAGTCATACCCCAGCATTGTTTTCAGTGAACAAGTATAAGCAAGAAGAGAAGAACATGAGTGAGATTCCCAATATTGCAGGCTATAAATCATGGGTTTTTATCACTGAAATTGATCTCATTTACAGGCCTTTTTTATTCTTTATTGGATTCTAATACCTGCTTTTATCTTCTCTACTACTCATATCACCCCATTTGGATGTTCTCTTTTTATTATTTTTTAAATTGGAGTGTTATCATTTCTTCATGCAGCATGCTCCTCATGATTTTTTGTACGTATTGCCAGAACACACTCTTTGTTTCCAAAATATTGTTTTTATATGTTTTGGGAGGCATAAATTATGATGATATATACAATATTTTTAATTTAGTTGAGGGTTTTGAAAAATGTTTTGTTATTTAATCATAGCTGTATGACCAGCATATTCTTTAAGTTTAATGAATAATTGATTAGTAAACTATTTACAAACTAAATTTTCCATCCTTTTATATGAGTTCGGGTACTTTTGTTTTTAGTGTCTCATATTTTCTAAACATTATAGAATGTTATATATATATATATATATATATATATATATATATGATTAATAAATGTGAACTTTGAAGGATGCATAAATACTAAGATTAATTTTGTACTCCGATCAAAGTATCATAATAATTAAGTGATGAACACTATTTTGTAGAATTTAAAAGTGCTTATATGTGTTTGTTTTTTTATCGAAATTCTTCGTGTAAATTATATATTATTCAATTAAAAATTTTCTTCTTTTGTAACCTACAATTACATCATAATTATAATAGCATGAATGTTTCACGAATAGATGGAATATTTACATTGAAGTCAAAGCATCAATGTATATTGGTTTTTCATTCGTTCGGTTATACTAATTTGATGTAAATGCATCTAATTATATATATATATATATATATATATATATATATTATCTATATTTTACCTATATATATTTTAATTATAAGAGTAAGTAATAATACAGCAAATTGCATTTTCTATTGATGAAATTGATACCCTAGCTAGTGATATAATTTGTGGTAGTTATTGGAAATTAATGTAGTAGAAACCTCTCTGAGGAACTATCTATAGTCTATAATATGTACTAATTAATATCTTAATTAATTAAGTATAAATAATGATAATATATTTCAATATGTGTACTTTCATTTAAGGAAAATACAATGGCGTATTTTTTATGTCTAGTAATACAAACGATTCTCACGAAGTCCCACAAAACTAACTGATTATTATCATATTGTCGTTATATATAATATTTTATTGTAGACTTTATGTACAAGTCAAAATTTTCACACATTTCATAAATAATCATTGATGTGATTTTGTCTAACTTTTATCAAATTAAAACTTTCCAAGATATATAAGATAGTAATACACGTATATATAAATTTAGAACAAACAAATATCATAAACTTCCCAAGGTTTAACAATATTTTTTATAACTAAACACAAAGATAAACCAAACTAAAGGGAATTTTTTAATATATATATATATATATATATCAAAATAAAAAAATTTCAAAGTAATTTTTTAAAAAAATTAATAATAATATTTAGGTGTACATGAAATTAAAATATATTGAACGTGTATTAAAATACCGGGAAGAGAATTAATTTAAAAAAATCCTTGGGATTATTTAATTGAGTAAGACACGAAATATTTTTTTTATGATGGTTAATATATAGTGAAAATGCTTGTTTAATTAAATGGGAGAATGGGCAAATTACCCAACTTCACTTGTGCAGTTTGTTCATTTTTCTTTTCTATTTTGGTTGATTAGACAATTTTTTTTAAAAAAAAATTGATACGGCGAGTGCTGGTATTGTGGAGCGTCTTTCCCAAAGTGTGGTATTTTTTACGGGCCTAAAATCTGTCGTGGCTAAAAGTTTTTCCAGTAAACGAGGCGGGGACATGCCTGCACTTGGGTGGTATCTTTTCTTTTGACCCTTTCATAATGTATGACAATTAAAAATATAATAACACAGAGAGTTTGAAAATAAGGAGATTCTCGAATAGGCCAGACTTTGGAACATCTTCCGAATCCATGGGCAGGCAAGAGACAACCTTGCGAACCAGCTCCCAACAACATGGTAATCCATGGACAGTGTGTTTGAACTTTGAACTGGTTTTTATCAGATTAAAAACGACAGCCCTGACGGCCGGCTGGGTCGTCTAACTCAGTGGCCTTTTAACACATAAGTATTTAGATTGGTGTTGGATTATTTAATATATTAAGACTGCCAGCAAATGAGAGAAAAAAAATCATAAACATGCTCACTACTTGGTGGATTTCTTTAGCTTAGTGGTTATATAAATTTTGAGCAGTTTGAGTTAATTATAATGAATTTAACCAGTTTTCAAACTTTTTAACAAGTTCATGAAGGTTTAATCTTTTTAACTTGCTTTGCCCCATTAGATTTTTTTCCAGGAAAAAAAACTAGAAAATAAGAGGGCTCAGACTTTGGGGGTCCAAAGTAATCAACGGTCCACCTCATAATCAAACCCTTCCCTTTAATATATAAATTTCAATTGGATTAGAACTGAAGATAATTATTTATTACCTCAATCAAGTAATCAACTTCCTAACAAGAAGGCAGAAATTAGAGCAAATGCATATAATAGCATCTGCCCACAAAAAAACACAAGCGTTATTAGTTATCTGCATCTCCTTCAACACATAAATCCTAGTAAGATCAAAGCTTTGGGTATTATGACCTTGACCATTTGCAGAGTTGCATGTAGTTACAGCTTTATACACACAAATTAAGCCTCACCAGTGGAATATTTACGAGAATGCAAGCATTCAGATGAATTTTCTTTTCCCATTCCAAGTAACATGAACGGCCAAACATGTAGAAAATATGACAAACACAAACGTACTGCGCCATTCAAAGTGAAAACCAACAGAGGTTTCAGAATCATTAACTCCGCCAATGTCCCATGGAGCCAATCATCCTTCAATTGTTTGAAAACTTAATTACCTTTGATTGGGGCTAAATTTTCCATAAACTGAAGAAGCCCTCTGGGGA
>JAURVB010005659.1:0-13339 GCA_033002965.1 Piper betle
AGCACCCCTAGCTATAACTCATACATCTGCTATCATGTTGACTGAACAATCTGACCATTGTGGTCATCCCATCTGGTGGTCATGCTACCTTGTTCGCTGACTCTGTCCATATGCATACCTATACGACCATCACTCATATTATATTGCAATACACATCTGACTTAAGGATGTTAGGTAAAGACGATAGTATGCAAGATTGTTGATTAAGTCAATCATGTGCCATCACATCCAAAACAATTCCAATACACCTAACACAAGGATGTCAGGTCAAGACGATAGTATGCAAGATTGTTGATTAAGTTTGATTAAGTCAATCATGTGCCATCACATCCAAAACAATTCCAATACACCTAACTTTCCTTTGTCTGACTGATGTTACTGTAATTATATCTTGCTCTCACTCTACTCTGAAAGCGGTGATATGCGATCTCTGTGCAAAGCTAAGAACATACTCAAATAGTTGTCCTCCTGTAGGAGAGGTAAGCTAAGAACATCTTCAAGTAGTTGTCCACCTGTAGAGCTAACTGCTCACTTTCAAACCTACATCGAAGCCCACTGCTAAGTAAAATATTAACATCTCTATATGATGCATGCCTGTGGTATGTGCTCACATCATCTGTACATCCTAATAAAAAAGACGGCTAAATAAACCTTCAATTAAACATACAACACGTAAATCAAGACATAATAAAGAAAATAACTAATAACAAATAATAAATAAATAAATACATACACTTATGAATAAATAGATAAATAACAAATACATGAAAATAAATAAAACTCTAATGATAAAATAATAATAACATATAGTATACAAATACACGGTTAAATATGAGTAAATATCACACATACTCGTGATGGTAATCATATAATTAATTAAATAAATAAACACATAATCATTCACTAAATAAATAAATAAATAAAAAAATTAGTTAACTTAAATTAATCATGAATAATAATAATATCGTTGTTATAATACAAAGATACATAATTAAATACATATTTATCAAGTAGATAAATAAACAAACAAACAAATAAATCAATCAATAAATACAATTTAGAAACCATAAATAAAACTATTAATAACTAAATATATCATTATTAATAATAAATAATCATATAAACTTGCATTATAATCAATAAACACACAAATAACAAGAGATTAATAATAATAATAATATATAAATAAATAAATAAAATAATAAATAAAGAAAAATAATCATAATATCTAATCATGTTAAATCATGTGAATATGCATATAAACTACTATATGGGTTCTCGAATTACCGAAAATGGTGCAAGAATGGACGAAAATGGTCTCAAAATGACCAAATCGGGTCAACTGGTTGAAATGGACCAAGTCGACTTGGTCTTGGTTAAATAAACTGTTGGGCTGGGTCGGCTGGGCTAATGGACACGACACAGACTCAAATTCAAGCATGGCCATGTGGACGTGAATGTGGGCAGGCAGACTCAAACGCGAGTAGGCAGATGCGAACACGAGCAAAAGTGCTAGATGCGGTGACCGTTGCATGTCACTAGACAATGTCGACGGTGATAACACTCGGTCACCGCCTGTTGGGATCGATAGCCAAGGCGATAAGGGACATGCTAGTGGTGACGATCGAGGTGGTCCTGTTGGCTACTGACCGAAAAATGGCCAGAAAGGTGGCAAAATCACTGCCTGATGTGGCGATGTCGGCAATGGCAATCGCGGCAATGGCGGTGGTCGTGGGTGGTTTCAAAATGAAGCTCTCGTCAAGGTGAAGCTATATGGGTGGTTTGATCGGCTGGAGGTGACTCGGTCGCACAGAAAAATGGCTCAAACAAATGTGGCAACAATAAAAACTATGAGATCCCTCAACTTAGTCATACATCTAATACCTACTGGACAAAGATCCTGTTTATAAGTGGGAATAGACTATAGTTCTTTAACTTCTGTTAACCATTTTAAAGAAATAACTTAGCCCATTACGTTGCACTTTGGGTCGGATCGTTACAAATGGTATCAGAGCAAATCTAGTTTCGTATTAGATGGTGGGCTGGACTAGGGACGTTGGCTAAGGTCACGAGCTAGGGTAGGATGTGTGATAAGACTAGAGATGTGATGATGTGATGAGTTTGGGAAGGACATGTACTAAGGCTAGCAACAGGAAAAGTGTAGGAATTTTGGGGACGAAATTTCCTAAGGTGTGTGGATTGTGAGATCCCTCAACTTAGTACTACATCTAATACCTACTGGGCAAATATCCTGTTTATAAGTGGAAATGGACTATAGATCTTTAACTTCGGTTAACCATTTTAAAGAAATGACTTAGCCCATTACGTTGCACTTTGAGCCGGGTCGTTGCAAAAACCAACGGCAAAAACCCAATCGCCCACTGCAACTGTGTTTACACCAGTGGTGATGAGGGGGCTACTTGATAGCCGACTGCGAGGCAATCATGGTGGTGTCGTTTCGGTGGGCGGGGGCAAACTGGAGGCTCGCCGGCGGCTAGCCAAAGTGGCAGCAGTGCTAGGGTGTAAAACTCTGAAAATCATGAAAAATCTCTAAAAAATAATTGGGTGGAAGCTAGGGCTAACATGGATAGGTTAGATCTCGCCATGTGGCACTATCTGAATGTCTGGCGACTTGTGGCCTAGTGGGGCCCACCTATGGGTATATGCAATATAGATATGAATGAAAAGCTTGGCTCAAGACCGTCTGAAGTCAAAACTTACTCGAGTCCTAAAAGTGACTCTATAAGCAGGAATCAAGACAAGAAGGGTAAATAGGCCTTGAACCATCAACTTAATTAGGTGAAAACCCACAACTGAATCAAACTGGGCTCATAGGGGCACAATTTGGTGCTCCGAAATCCCTATGATGTATGCAAATGAGATATCCTGAAAATCCCAAATAGATACTAATTGTTGCAACGACCTAAATCTATGCCTACAAACCTAGCTAATCCATAAAAATTATTTTTATACCTTATGTATACAATGATAAAGTCATGCTCTGCTGTAGCCTATCTCAAGCTATCATCTGCATGTTAGGTATACTAAACTACCATAACATGCACAAGCTATCATCTGTATATTAGGTATACTGAACTACCATAACATGCTCATATGGCCATCTGGGTCCTATACTCATGATCTAAAAACTAGTCTGCCACCATAACATACTCATACGGCCATCTGGGTCCTATACTCATGATCTAAAAACTAGTCTGGCTTGAGCTCGCTCGAAATGGCCTAGGAAAAAAAATAATCGGGTAAAACACTACCATGAATTTGGTGTTTTACACATAGAACTTGGGCAAATTCATGTATACAGATGCATTTCCCACCTATCCAAGACATGTTAACTCTTTTGTAGTCAACCTGCATATGGAGCACAAATTCTTTTTCAAAAGATACACAATCATATGATACATCACTACCAGATAGTAGTGTATACTCAGCTACCATAATATGCTCGTACGACCATCTAGGCCCCATACTTATAATCTAAAAACTATTGTGGCTCGAGCTCGCTCAAACCGATTCAAAACTGACCAGAACCGGGGAAAAATGCAATCGGGTAAAACACTAACCCAAAGTTGGGGTTTTACACAATGAATTTGGGAAAAGTTGTGTATATATCTAAGTTAGAACTCTTAGGTTTAGTAGATACATTTCCCACCCGTCTAAGACATGTTAACTCTTTCATAGTCAACCTGCATAAGGCGCACCAATTCTATTTACAAAAGATACGCGATCATATGATACATCAGTACTGGATAGTAGCCTAAATCCAACGAATTATTCAAATCGACCAAACAATTGCCCGCAGCAACTGTTCAACCACACAAAAAGTTGGACAGCTATGGACGGCTAAGTGGAGGATGACAAATAGAAAACACAAATGGTCATGGTACTAAAGTGTAGAAACGGTGGCAACTTTACCTATATGGAGATGAAAAACCTGAGAAGATTTGTGGCCAACAAATTATATGGCACTGGCACTGGTACTTGCCCACGCACCCTCCCTCCCTCGCTTCGCATTTGAACTCGCATGAATTAGAGCACCAAAAGTCGTCACAAGCCGCATCTAAGGGAATACATACCACACACGTCCGTGTTCTCGCTGCCAAAATATAATCACCCCCAACAATATTAATTACAACAATCACAGGGCATACGACCAATTTCAGACACGTCAAACTTCAAACGGACGACTAGAACAAATTTCTTTTAATCCTCGGCAATAGTGTAATAGAGTTCAGAGGAACTAGGGCTGCAAGTGGTTAACCAGATTATCATTTTACCAATCATTTCAATTTAAATTGAAATAAAATGACGAACTATTTTCTTGAACATTTTAAAAGATAGTAAAAAATGATAAATTTTACCGTAATGTATTTATTTTAAAACGGTACAGGTAGAAGCCTGTGTGACTCCCATTTTACTGATTTAACATTTTATTTATTTTTAAAAATAAAAAATATACAATTATATTGATTGATATAAATAAAAGTTGTATTATTAATATATTTAATTAAAATTTATATTATTATTTCATTTTAAATTTAGTATAATATAAATATATAATCTAAGTGATACCAAATTTATAGTTTTAGTAATAATTTTGTATTATCAAAGATTTTTATAGTTTAAGTTAAAATTTACCGGTGGTCAACCATTTATCGTCGGACAAAGCGATTAAAACTCGATGATGGTAGACGGTCAGAAAAGATGTAAACCGTGCAACAATGGTTAATGGTTGAGAAATCGGCAAATGGTAATGGTAAGTGCCTTAACCGCATTGTAACCGCAGTGCTTGCACACCTAAGAGGAGGGATTTACTTCCTTGTTACAGCCACATTTTACCGTGCATTTTTAAGCAAAGGTCATACTACTCTAGCAAAAAGATAAAAAGATTTTCAAAAAATCAGATTCGGTCTTGACTTTCAAGGTAATTATGTGCAATTTGAAAATTTAATTAACTATATTATTAATTTGAAAATTTAATCACCTATATTCTTATATTCATTACAAAAGCCATGAAGGTGTAACGATCTATCAAGACCATATTGAATGGTGGGCGATATATGCCTAGCAATCTATGGCCAAAATAATTTTTTTAGAAGTGGAATTTTGTAAAGTGGATAGATTGTGATATCTCCAAGTTAGTCTCGTATTATTGGAATAAGATCCGATATCTTAATAGATATGTATTTCTAGATTTTTAATTTTGATTAATTATTTTGAAAAATAGTAATTAGCCCATCAAATTACGTTGGGTCCGGACATCAATAAAACAACATAAAACATTCATACATAACTTAAACTAAACAAGATGTTGTCTCATATACGACTTATACAATATATAAATTTCAATTTTATAGATAACTCTAATTGAATAATAAGATAAACTATAATAATCTAATATCTTAGATCTATATATTCAAGTTGACTTTAATAATAGATTTTAATTGAATGACTAAATAAACCATAATAATTTGAATGTTTCTTGCTACATTTTGAATGGTTAAATCTCCATTTTTTCTCCACTTTTAAAGAAAGACTATTATTTTTAAGAGTTGTATAAAGTTAGAGAATTCACGCATGGTCACCCTTCAAGATGCAAAAAAGTTACAGTTATAGTCCACGTATAAAATTGGCATGGAGAATGACTATAAAATTGGCATGGAGAATATGTAAAGGGAATCGAGGTGAAAAAGTTTTTTTTAAAAAAAGAATGATGAGAATAAGCTTATTTGGAAATTGTACCTTCTTTGTTGAAATCTTTGATGCATCAATTTGCATGAGAACCGCCGATACTATCTTCATGCTTAAGCTACAATGTGTAGGTCAAACTTTTCAATTATGGAGCATGAAGTGAACGGATCGACATTGGATTAAATCATTAAAAAATACCTTTTCATATTCATATGCCATCATATTCATCATTTTGGCTCTCCTTGTGAGGTTGGGAGACCTGCTGTTTCCCAAAAATAAACCTTCCTACCTTATTTGTTTCTTTTCAAATAACTTCATTTATGTTGAAAAAAGTTTGTATTCTTTCTTCTGTTTCAATTGTTGTTTCTAAGGCGGCTTGCAACTTGTTATAACATAAAGGAAAAATGTTTTTTGACCATATCAAAATTAAGCTTAGTTTTCAACGTCCTCCCTTGAGCCTAATCAGACTTACATTTCAAGAAATATATCATCTTTCTGCCATTAAATTGTAAATTTCGCTAAATATAAATCTTAAGTATGCATTATTAAATAACACACTTATTTTTCACAATATGATTATAGTTAAATTTACCAATTTTTAAATTAAAATTAAAATATAATTATATGTCTAAGTTATCCCATAATAATTAATAGTAAAAATATTAAATCAGGCATTTATTAATAAGCTAAAGCTATTATAATGCTAGAATTAGTTATAACTAGCCAAAGACCTTGTCTGATGCGTGAGGCATATTTAATGCTTATTAGTAATATATATTAAGAGTAAACAATATTAATTTTAGAATTATTATGATATTATTTGTAAATAAAAATAATGGATATTAGTTATATTAAAAAACAATATTGTTATACACAAATATTAAAAAAATAAATCGATTAGAATCACACTCTAAGTTTTAAAGAATAATATTCAAATAAATATATAAAAATGATAAAAATTAAAATTAAGTATATATTGTCAAGTAATAAAATTTAATTTGATAGAATACTTATAAATATATATTAACATTTTTAAATTTCTAATTTAAGTAGAATTATAGTCTAATACTTTCCTAATAATAATTATAATTTTGAATTAAGTAAGTATTAAGAGCCCTTAAATTATAATAAGGCCTACAATTAATCACAATACAATAAAAACTAAAACACGATAAAAATGAAGAAAATTTTCCTATGTATTAATGTAAGGGGATAGATGTTGAAAAGATTAGAATAAGATGAGGCCAAAGAAAATTTTAATAATCTTGCTTCTAAGTTTTTAACTGTAATTATTAATTTTATATGATTCTAACAAATAAATCCAAAGCACATAATTCAATAACAAGTAGAAAAATATAAAAAAAGGGAAAAGTTAAAAGAAAAAAGAAAAGATAACGAGGTTAGTTCACGTGCATGATTGGGAAAGATGAAAAATCTAGCTTAGTAGATGATGGTCGGAGATGTTAGACTCGTCTTCGGTCGGTTGTGGGGATTGCGAATGGTTCAAAAACTTCAAAGCCTAAATCCAGATTTTGTCAAGAGATGGATTTAAGTTGGATATGGATCAAATATGACCGTATTTGAATCCGAAAATCTAAATTATAATTTGATCTGAAATCGAAAATTATATCTATTTTTTTATCATATCCGTATCAGACAAAAAACTATTAGATTTATTTGTTTTTATAATTAAATTTTCCTATATATAAATAATATAATTTTATATAATTTTATAAAGGAATATAAATAATACTATTAGATTTATTTATTTTTATAACATTTATAAGTTTATTAGTAGATGATGGTTGGAGATGTTAGACGAGAGATCCACTCAGTCGTGGGGATTGCGAATGGTCAAAAGTCTCGAAAGCCCAAATCTAAATTTTTTCAAAGAGATGAGTTCTGTTGGATATAGATCAAATATGACCTTATCTGAATCCAAAAATCTAAATTAGAATATAATTTGAAACCGAAAATTATATATATTTTCTTTATCCTGACATAAATCTATGAAATTAAATTTTCCTAAATTTATATAATTTTATAAAATAATATAAATAATACTATTTGATTTATTTATTTTTATAACATCTTTTCCCTAATAATAAGGTTCGTTCCTAATTAGAGCCGGAGCCACTTTCCATCATCATCCGTTAGCAGGTTTATCTCGAGCTTACTCTTTATTTTATTTATATACGTGTGAATAAATAATAAATAGAAGGATTACCGACTAAGGCTTTCATCTCTCCGCCGGCGATTTCTCTTGATCTTTTGTCGGAGCGTCGCCGCTGCCACCGCCACCGTGCATACCGCACCCTTGTGAAGACGACCCATGCCCTTGGCAACTTGTCTATTGCACTGATCAACAGAGATTTTTCTACAGGTTTGTTCTGTTTTCTTCTGTTCTTTGCGTTGCGGGTAATCACTCTGGAAATTTTTCCCCCTTTTTAACAGGCAATTTTATCTAATACATATCAAGAAAATATTATTTGTTAAAAATTAATTTTGTGATTTAATGGACTCAATCTGGGTTTGAATCTTAGTTTCATTGGTGTTTAGAAGATTTAATTTTATTTTTTTAGATTGACTATTTATTCTAAAAATTAATTTGGTAACTTTGAATCATAATTTTATTGTTAGTTACAAACATTTTAGTTTTGTTGTTAATAGGAAGATTACTGCTATTTTTGGAGATAGCTAATTGGTGGAAAGCCTTTTTCTCTACTTTAAAAGAGAAGGTAGATTGCGAAGTATCTTCTCTTTTTTTCTTTTTCTTTTTTGTTATTGTTTCATCTTCTAATCTTGTCTATTGGCAGACTATTGACTATAATATGTGTCTGTAGCATCTAATTGTGCAAGACAGTTGCTGCTACAATATATGTATCGCTTTTCTTAAAAATAAAATTTTTAAATCTAACAAATTGTATATTAGTTCAGGTAATTCACAAAAAGAGAGCAGCAATGTACCTTCTAATGCCTCAATTTAGCCATTCTATGATGCAGCCACTAGTACACCAAATTAGTAATAATCATTTAAGTGCAACTCTATTCAGCGCACCCAAAAGAGGTTGATGGATGTGGGTTGTACAGCTGTTAACACCTTCTACCATTATCAAACATTCAGTTCATATGGTAACAGGTTTTGTTTACTTTGTGTATTCTGCAGGAGTAAGATATGACAAATTGGTCTCAACTCCATTGGGATCTGTTGAACCTGGTCGCTAGGAAGCTAACTAATGTACCTGACCATCTGGCTTTCTCTGCTGTTTGTTCTTCATGGAGATCAGTGGCTTTGGATATTCGCCCTTCTTCCCCCTGCCCATTTCCTAGCCTCATGATTCGTGGAGAGGATGACCATGGCTATATCATTTCCCTCTCTAAAGGAAGAGTAAACTATCGAAAGCTACTCATCCCACATGAAGACAGCTACACAGGGACATGTGGCGGATGGTTGGTTACAGTGCATAGAAACATGGGCATTAGTTTATACAATCCTTTTGCAGGACACAGGCTGTCTCTCCCTCCCATCACCTCTATTCCAAAATTGGGGGAATATGGTATGACGATAGATAATCAGATCTTTGTGGGGACAGCAGCCCGTTCTTGTTCAAATTTTAATGCGAACCATAAGGTTCTCACTGTGATGATCACCCAAGGAGGTGGTCGGAGGCTAGCCTTTGCTAAACCTGGTGATTCCTCTTGGCGGATTATCGACAATAAATATCTTTTTCGGGAAAATCTTGCATTCTATAGAGGGAAGTTGTTACAGTAATGGAAAATGGGAAATTGTATGCATCTGATATGGGTGTGTTTAACTTCACTGATCAAAGCATTTGCCCTCACATCAACATTGAGGCTGCTGTACTTTACCCGCCTCCCATGTGGGCAATTCATCTTCCCTGGTAGTCATTGCAGTAGAAATTTTTTAGGAACAGGAAGTGTTGCAATCATGCCTGTAATCAAGATTGATTCCCTTTGGTCTTTCTATTTGAATTAACTAGAAATTTATTGGCACATGATTATTGGAGTTTCTTATGTTATCTAATTATATAAGATGTTATCTGTATCAGAAGATCATGTTGTGTTTAAAAATGCTGGGTCAATCTTTAAGTTGTTTTTAACGTCATTTTCATTTAACAACTCTGCCTTTATTTTTGTGGACTTTAAATTGTCCTTGACTCCCGACATTTAGATTCGCTATCTCAATTAGCAACGTCGGATCTAATTTGCAGCTTACCATTATTAGACCAATTAAAGAGATCGCTTAGTGTTAGATAGTTATGTATTTTTTAAGAGAAGATATGCTCATCTACCAAGACTACATAGTTATTATTTTAAAAAAATTGGATATGTTGTTTCGACGTTTTTGTAACGTAAACGGACATAAGAGTACCTACACTAGCTAATTCTTGTAGTTGTTAAACTTTAACGGGTGATAGGTGCTATGCTTTCTCCAAGTTCAGAGTGTGACACCTCGATTTCGGCTCATCTAAGAACTGGATTAGAAATGTCGTGATCGAGTCGAGTCATGTCTAATGGTGTTAATCTATAAGACTCAATAAATAATATAGATCAAAGTAACCCGCTTGGTGTGATGAGAGGAGAAGACATCGCTAAAAATGTGTGAAAATACATTAAATATAAATAAAAACACGAAAGAAAATAACTCGACTGAGCTCAAGTGTGTATACCGTTTATCTCTCCTTCTACCAAAGTAGACTTATAATCACGAAACCTACATATATAATAGGATATATATAATAGGAAAAACATCAATAATGAGTGTTATTGGTTCATAAATAACTAATGCAAACTAGTAAATGAGAGCTGACTCTCATTTAAATGAAAACCGTTATACACTTCCATTGAACTTTCATAAAGGCATCTACTCAAGGTCTATAAACCTTGGCTTGAATAGCGGCCCGCTCTGACTGGTCTAGTGCCTTGGCACTTTCATGCCATTGCCCTCTCAAGAAACTCATTATCTTAAAACCCTCAACATCCTCGGTATATCTCGTGGCCTTGAGTATATATGCCGAGTACTTTTAGGCAGTTGCCTTCAGTACCCATTGAACCACATGTCCGGACGTGCGTAGAAGTAAACAATACCTGTAAACCTCCACACTTCTTTGGGTTTGAGGATCTCAAAGGTGGAGTTATTAGGATCCCTCGGGAATGGAATAGCTTGCTCACTAATCCAAAGCCCACTTTGACTCGCACGTGCACCCGCTCATGGTACGTGTGAATCGGTTTTCTAATGTCTCACATCTCACTGGAAAATTCGAGAAAATCATATATAGGCTTTGGAAGGGATTTATATAATAGGCCCGAAGGTAACTTATAGTGGATCTTATTTTCGAAATCCGTGTCGAGGGTTATTAATCATGGAAGTAAAATATATCTAAATGACCAGTATTAAGTGGGGTCCGATAAAACAACCACTTAACATGTCTTACGATCTGAAAATCAAATTATTAATAGTATATAGTGATAAAAAAATGAGAAGAGTTCTAACGGACTTGTGGTCTAAGCTCTAAGCGTGACGTCTCCTCTACGGCGAGCTCAGACTCTGAAACCTACATTGAAGCCCACTGCTAATTAAAATACTAATATCTCTATATGATGCATGCTCGTGGTGTGTACTCACATCATCAGTACATCCTAATAAAGAAGACCGCTAAATAAACCTACAACTAAACATACAACACGTAAATCGAGACATAATAAAGGAAATAACTAATAAAAAATAATAAATAAATAAATACATATACTCGTGAATAAATAGATAAATAATAAATACATGAAAATAATTAATAATCTACTCATAAAATAATAATAACATATACTATATAAATACACGATTAAACACGAGTAAATATCATATGTACTCTTGTTAATAATTATATAATTAATTAATTAATTAATTAAATAATCATGCACTAAATAAATAAATAAATAATTAGTTAACTTAAATTAATCATGAATAAGAATAATATCATAATTATAATACAAGAATACATAATTAAATACATAATAGCATACACGCAAACATTCAAGTAGATAAATAAATAAATAAATAAACCCAATTTAGTAACCATAAATAAGACTATTAATAAGTAAATATATCATTATTAATAATAAATAATCATATAAACATGCATTATAATCAATAAACACACAAATAACAAGAGATGAATAATAATAATAATAAATAAATAAATAAAATAAATAATCATAATATCCAATCATGTTAAATCTTGTGAAAATGCATATAAACTAATATATGGGTTGCCAAATTACCAAAAATGGCGCAAGAATGGATGAAAACGGTCTGAAATGGCTGAATTGGGTCAATTGGCTAAATCGAACCGAGTTGGGCAGAGTCGACTTGGTCTAGGTTAAATAAACTGTTGGGCTGGGTCAGTTGGGCTAATAGACACGGACATGGACTCGAACTCAAGCATGGCCAGGCGAACGCAGATGCGAGCACAAGCGAACGGGCAAACACGACAGCTGTTGCCAGTCGCCGGAAAACGCCGATGGCTGTGCGAATGGGGTCTCCGCAAGTCGGGATCGACGACCAAGGCGACGAGGGACATGCTGGTGGTGACAATCGAGGAACTCCGGTCGGCTACTAGCCGAAAAATGACTAGAAAGGTGGTGAAATAATTGCCCGATGTGGCGATGATGTTGCCGGCAATTGCAGCCACGGCAGTGGTTGTGAGTGGTCTCAAAATGAAGCTCTCAACAAGGTGAAGCTATCTGGGTGGTCTGATCGGCTGGAGGTGACTTGTTGGCGCCAAAAAATGGATCAAACACTGGGGCGGCGGTGGAAATTGACTGCAAAAACCCTTTCGCCGGCTGCAACTACAGTGGCGTCAGTGGTGGTGAGGGGTACAACTTGATAGCTAGCCGCGAGGCAATCATGGTGGTGCCGGTCTAGTGGATGGGGGCGAGCCAAAGACTTGCCGGCGGCAAGCCGAAGTGGCGGCGACACTAGGGTGTAAAACTCCAAAAATCAAGAAAAATCTCTGAAAAGTAACTCGGTGGAAGATAGGGCTAACTTGGTATTCAGATCTCGCCATGTGGCAGGATTTGAACGTCCATAACTCGTGGCCTAGTGGGGCCCACCTATGGTATATGCATATGGACAAGATGCTCGGCTTGAGACCGTTCAATGTCAAAACTGACTCAAGTCGAAAAAGTGATTCGATAGGTAGTAATCGAGGCAAGAAGGCTAACTAGGCCTCAAACCATCAAGTCAATCAGGTGAAAACCCACAACTCAATCGAGCTAGGTCCATAAGGGCACAATCTAGTGCTCCAAAATCCCTATGATGTATGCAAATAAGATACCCTAAAAATCCCAAATGAATACTAAATGCTGCAATGACTAAATCTAGGCCTGCAACCTTGGCTAACCTATAAAAATCATCTGTATACCTCGTGTATATAATGATAAACTCATGCTATGTTGTAGCCTATCTGAAGCTATTATCTGCTTGTCAAGCATACTTAGCCCCCATAACATGCTCATATGACCATCTGGGCCTCATACTCATGATTGAAAAATTGGTCTGGCTAGAGTTGGCAGCAATCAAGTAAAGCCCTAACCTGAAGTTGGGGTTTTA